>JAVFBX010187903.1:0-13719 GCA_034783855.1 Mopalia kennerleyi | reverse complement strand
CGCCTCAGAATTTACCGCAACGTTAATCACGAAAAGCACAGGTAAGACTGTTTAGAGATAGTTGGGTCTCTTTAAACTTATATTCGGGTGCACACGGGTGTCTGTTACGTAATGCATTTGGCTAACCATCTTTCAAGATCGATTACTATCCAATTTAAAGCAAGCCAAAATACAATTATGAAAGACCGCCATAAAAAGTAACAATAGTTTTAATGATTTCAAGTTGAAGGGAACAAGAATTGAATGGGCTTTGTTATCAACTATTGTCTGATTTACAGTGATTATACTTGGAATGGTCTCTATAGGGATTACTTTTGTTGTTATGAACATGGGTGGAACATTAAATCAGGTAGGCTATGTTAGATTTCAGACAAATATTCATTTTAATTAAAGGCGCGTTTGGAATCCTGATCATGTCCAAAATGCAGAAAAAATAACAAAACAGCAATTGGAAAATATTAAATATCACTTGCTGTGGTCAGATTAAAAAAAAATTCCGGAAGAGCATTTTAAGGACCAGACATAAAAATGGCCGCCCCACACACTTATTCCAGAGTGCAACTTAATTTCATTTATTTCTTGATGGTGTCTACATTTCACATTACTAAACTCACTGATGAATGATAGAACTTTTGACTGCATGCTACTCGTTTGATTTTTGTTGTTGTCTTCCCATTTAATGTTAAGAACTTTTTTTTAAGTACCGAACCGGATGCAATAATGATAGCCTTGTTGCATACATGTACATCATGGTGGACCAAATCATTAGTTGTTCATTTGTGTTATTACTGTGAAATGTCTTGTTGGGGTATTTTCCCAAGTGGACAACAGGTTGTTCACTTCTTACTCTGTGCGACTTTAGTGCGGTGGACGCCCAGGAAAAACTCTTGCTGAACCCACCAATGCAATAACCGTCGTCTAGTCGTATGACCTTAATATAACCTAGGTTATCATGTCCTGCCTTTCATGCATTCAATTTGATAATTTTGAACTAAATCAATTAATTTTTCTTGAAGGTTTCTTCGACAATTTTGAGTTCTGTTGATACCCCATTAACAGGTATATTTGTACTTGGTGCACTATTTCCATCGGCTACAGCAAAGGTAAGAACCGAAGAATGATAAGTCTCTCTCCATTTTTTGTTTTGCTGTTATGGCGTCATTTTGTAGACCGTGCTTGGCTATTCCGGCTTTTTGTCAATTTGTCTTAGCTCAAATGCAACAAAATTAGCGTAGACAGTCTCCACATTTGCTGCTGTCGGGTTTTATTGCCATTAGGATCCGTACTTTATGGTTTTCTCGCCAATGCCCATGGGTTCAAACTAGGCTACGCCCAAACTCTTCTGTTTTTGGGAACGTTGCTTGTTTCGGATTCATGATAGTTTATTTAGTTCTCGCCCTGTTCCCCCAATTTATCATAAGCACTGTCGACGTATACCTGTAAATATATAGAACAACGCACAGTAAATAAAATAAAATAGATTTACATATTTGATTGGTGTTTCACCTTACAAGTTCATTTTGCTCTTATATGACGAGATTGCATGGCTAGTCCTTGTGATTTCAGAACAATCGATACTGTATTTATTATTATGGGTTTTTGTTTGCACTGTAGGGCGCTATATCTGGCGCCGTGGCCTCTTTTAGTGTAATCACGTGGATGGCAATGGGCTCCAGTTTTTCGCCATTGACGGTCAAAACTCCATACCTTCCTCCAGCTTCCACAGAAAAATGTTATGCAAGTTTCAATACCTCTTTCGGTGAACAATTCCAAACACCTGTTAGTTGGAATATGACAGAGGCTATAACAGCGGCAGGGGGGAATTTCACCACAGCGCCTCTAGCGGATAGAGAATTAACTGCTAGCGAGTAAGTACACCCTATTCAATGTTCGACCCACCATAATCTCCTACTAAAATATTTTACCAACAGTATAAGTTTATGTCGGCTGTAATTGATCTAATAACCGTTTCTTACCTCACTCATGTAATTAGAATTTTACCCCTATTTAAATGCTCAGATCGCCAACCATATTTGCTTCCGGCTACGCTTATTATATACAACTCTGAAACGGTTTAAAAGTAGTACGGTAGCAAATATTATGACGTGAAGTTGTCCCTTTGTGTATAACTATTGTATAACGTGTTTTAAATGTTATTTAAAATCAAAAAACAAATTTGACAAGTAATAAATAATGTCAGGGCAGACCCATGAAAATTACTAAATGTCAAATGATCAAATAGAACATACGTACATGTAATGTTGAGAACTGTTACACAGCATAATTGTGTCACTCAACCCAGTATAGAATTGTAAATGGTGGACGATATAAACACTGGATTTCATAAAACACCGACTTGTTTGCTGTTTAATCCGTAATTTGCTGATATTAAGACGAAGTCCAAGTCGCGTGATGATGTAGGATGACGTGTTAAATGGTGATCAGTGAGCACAAATAAAGTATACTAGAAAAAATGTTGAGCAAACTGTAGGCCTACTCTAGACTCATCAACGTTCCGTTTTTAGATTCATGTTTAACACATAATTCATTTTGTTCGCTTAGCATTTTAGCGTTACCATTGTTACTTATTGTAGAATTTACCAGACTGTTTTTCGTACGTCTTATCCCTTCATATTAGTCCGCCTGTCAGGTATGTTAGGTATATGATATGAGCGAATCACACGTTTTGGCTCCGACAATCGTGGGGGTGGTTTTTACAAGGTTTCCTCCCGGTTGTCCGCTGTAATAAGACAAGGTGCCGTGTGATTGTTTGTTTGTTTGTTTGATTGGGTTTTAACGTTGCACTTATATGACGACGGACTGTACACTTCACACTTTTCCTTCCCTTATTACGGTGAAGAAACCTCGTAAAAACCACCCCCGCGATTGCCGGAGCCACATCGTGTGACTCACTCATAAACCTGATGGTCGACAGACGGACTCGATCCCGTGAACGGTAAATTGGAGTAGGATTAGGAAGCGCATACGCTACCATTAAGCCACGGCCGCGGACCCAGATGCCGTGTGAAGTGGACAACCCGTGGTCATATAGGTGAAATACGATTGCGTACAACGTTAAACCCCAATCAAACAAACAAACAAAGAAACTCTTTATATTAAGTCTATAGATTATTGAAACTGCATAGTGTACTCAAACTTTCTTAAACACACGAATATATCATTTGACTGTCGTACTACGCATTCCAACAACAACTGGACCCATCCAGTGTTTTCTTACTTAAGCATTAAACTCTTTTAGTAGAGTTTGACACGATTTAAATAAAATATGATAGGCGTGGCCGCCTCTAACAGTATAACTATAGTCATGTTAACCGCTGCTTATTCACGCGACGTTTCTGGGACGCTTAGATAGCCTGGCATTGCTAGGAAAATGACTACCCTTACCCAGAGGATCTTTAGCTTCTTAAGACAGCAATTTAAAACCCTTTTGAAACAGTAGTTATAAATAAATACGAAACTCCTCTCCCGCCAATAAAGGTAGGGCTGATAAAAGCTTAAATCAGACATGCTCTATCCCCATTCTTGCTTTCCTCCACAGATCATTTCTCTCATACGTCTACTCACTCTCCTACATGTGGTTCGGCCCGATCAGTTTGATTATTACAGTAGTCGTGGGATTAATCGTCAGCCACATAACAGGTAACGGAGAATGCATCCGCCATGCCCTGGTCTGAAAAGAGGAGAATTATAGGAGCATCAGATCGATGTGACAGTAGCACATATCCTTTGTTGGGCAAAAAACTAGAAATGCTTATTATTTGGTACACATTTTGATCTGTGATTCAGAAAATTAATATACCTCATCTCTTGTCCGAAACAATATGTTGGTGAAAACAAAAATCCACTTCGAGTTAGAACCAACAATCATTTGACTTCCAGCAGGCCAAAACTCATATCTCAAAAGCTGAACATATCTCTAAAGCTGAACATATCTCAAAAGCTGAACATATCTCACTTCCTGATCATTAGTTTTAAAGATCATTTAAAAATCATGCCTATTGAAAAAAACAGTCTTCCCTCTAAAGAGGAAGCCAAACACAAACGTTAAGTTGTTCAAGTAAAATCTCCTAAACATTGTATGCACTGGGTTTCAATAGAGAACTAAGTAAAGGTTCTAAGAAAGACAAAATTCCTTTTGTATTCCATTATGACCAACTTAGCATCCGTTTTGCTAGACTCCTTATACAGGAATATCACAAGTTGGTACCTAAAATGTCAGCTGCTTTTATCTAGAACATGAGATGGTGTATTGTTTTGTTGGGTTTTCTGTTAGTTAATGAACATCCCTGTGACAGTGAGGACACTGTTAAGAAATATATATACACGTTGTCAGGTTGTAATGAATACATGGTTCAATGCATGTAGTAAGCTTCCTGTTACCCAGGTGCTCACGTGAGCTTCTTCTAACACTTTGCTCATGTGAGCTTCCTGTTACTCGTGGCTCACGTGAGCTTCCTGTTACTCTTTGCTCATGTGAGCTTCCTGTTACTCGTGGCTCATGTGAGTTTCCCGTTACTCTTTGCTCTCTTGAGCTTCCTGTTACCCTTTGCTCATATGACTTCTTGTTACCCTTTGCTCACGTGAGCTTCCTGTTACACTTTGCTCACGTGAGCTTCCTGTTACACTTTGCTCACGTGAGCTTCCTGTTAACCCTTGCTCATGTGAGCTTCCTGTTACCCAGGTGCTCTTGTGAACTATGTAATAGGCTGCACGAAGCTGATACATTGGCAACTTTAACAAAGAGGCCTAATTTGTTTAATTATATCAATTCAGTTACATTCTAAATACTAGCGGCTCCTAGACGGGACACAGAGAATGGTACACAAAAAGTATTAGGTCAAAACATCTTCATGTTATTCATAGCAATATTTGAGGGATTAACAGGTAATTATTTGACAAACACAAAATCGAGGGCTTAAAATCATTGATTTCCTTCAATTTTACTATAGCATGAAGAATTTCAGTTCTGGGCATTTACACAAATTATATTGCCTACATCACTACATCCCAAATATCAACATGTACTTTACAATGTGGTTAAATTACCAGAAGAGATTACCATTATTAATTATAGCGGGGGGAGTGTCATTTCATTCTAAACGTAATTTCTTTCTTTGAATGCATATGCAGACATAAAGTATTCAAAAGTATTGTCTAACGATATTCATGATGTAATTCTTCTGTTATCAGATCTGTTCACGCTGCTTGTCTCATGTTTTTTGTGTTACACTTTCTCTTCTTATACACACAGCAGAGAAAAATTCTAGATTAATTAACTTTTAAAATTCGAAATACACATAAACCGTGGAGAAGGGTTCAACTGAACTGATACTGGGTAAGCTATATATACACTACCGCTAGGTAGGATTGATACGGTATATGGGCTTCTGTAACATGTTTGGGGTTTTCGTGTTCCTGATAAATCACGGCAAGGTGCTTGATTGCTCTCGGTCTAGGTGGGACTGCTTTTGCGAAATTGGTCAGTGTAACTCTCCTTGGCTAGATGTAAAATTGCGGGGGAATGTGTTCAACTGAATTCACCTGGTAAGCTATACATGTACCTTCCTGTACATATACAGATTGAATATAAAGGCATGTCACTCTATTTTTATTGTTATTTGTTTGTTTATTTCAGGAGCCAACCCACCAGGAACAATTGATCCTAAATACATCATACCAGTGTTTGATAATCTCTTCTGTTATTTACCGAGTTCCGTGAGAGACAAACTCAGATACGGGAAGGACTTTGTGACAAAAGAAGACGTAAGTAGCTTCAGTAGTTGTACAAGAGAACCTTGAATTATTTCGTAAAACCAAAGAAAGACCATAATTGTTTTAAAAACACAAACGGGCTTTTTGCCAGAAAAAATAATACTGGTTGAATGGAAACGAAGGTCAAGTAAGTAGCTTCAGTAGTTGTATGCCTTTAGGAGAAAGGTTGATTTAGTTTGCAAGAAAATGTCCGGTTGCTATTATTTTAAAGACAAATGTTACCATCTGTCAAAACAAAATGGCGGCTTAATTATTGCCTTCAGAAGTAGATCAAAATGTTTTGTTCCCATGTGACATCCGAGTCTCTATGAAGTGCTGTGTATTTTTAAGACGGTTTCAAGATGTGGTAAGGAATAAGTTTAAAAGTGTTTCAAATTATTTGAATACAGTTGCAACATGGTCTGAATTTGTCACAGAGAGCTACAAATTGACCAAATTGTACTACGGTGACGTCATTTCCGCTTCCATTCTATGCATAAGACGCCTGTAAGGTTTGACAAGGCGATGCCACCATTTTGAAAGATATTCTTTTAGATTTAATTACTTCAGATGATTAACATGACTAATGAGTGTTCGTGTAACTTATAACGGATCACTTCCTCAAGGCCCTTCCTCAACAGAAAAAAATATATATATGTTGTTCGTATGTTCCAGGACGAGAAAGAAGAAGAATTAATACAAACGTCAGATGATGGTCATCTAGTAAGGTCCTTGAACTATGACACAGTAAAAGTCCCCAATGACGTCACGGAAATTCAGAATGATAAACTTTAACGGGAAGCTTTCATCATCTCAGACAAAACAGCCGATGCCAAAGTGGAATGGCGCTAGCCGTGCTGTATGTCTGATTGCAATGATTAGTCTGACATATTTATCAACCAATGTTGTTACTATACTGAACTTTCTAATGCAATTCGGGCCCTCGGTCGTGGCTTAGTGGGAGCGAGTGTGCTTACTGATCCTACTTTGATGTACTGTTCACTGGATCGATTCCGTCTGTCGACCCTCCTGTATATGGGTGAGTCATTCGTTGTAGCTTCGGTAATCGCGGGGGTGGTTTGTACAAGGTTTCTTATTATTCTCTACGCAGCGTCAAACGTCCTCGAACTCTCGAAGTGCCCTTTGCGTTGATCACGTCATACAGAGTATATCTTTACATAAAACGTAAAAAAAAACATCACGTGCCTTTGACGTCATTATTTACGTTATATAATCAAGGTTTCGAGTGAAACAAAAAAGTAGTGTCGAGTCCCACACAGAGGTGAAAACCAAGTCAGCCTTTGGTAGAGATTGGTAATTCTGACGTAAAATAGCCAATGGTAGTCTCGGCAAGTTAGAGAGGGATTTTATTCCTTGGACCTTTGTCGTCACAACATTGGTGATAGTGGGGCTTTTAATGATGTCACACACATGTATCCATTGTGACGTCACTTAACAGGCCACAATAAATAAATTATGCACTCTTAGCAAGACAAATTACAGCTGTATAAATACACCAGGACTATGCTTTGATGTCATTCAGCTGTACATCAATCCAATACGGAGGTTTTGACTTATGACGTTGCGACAACAGAGTGACGTCCCTTTGCGAAATGATGTTGCCACTTTACCCAGATCAAACCAACAAGCAAACAAATTATAAAGATACTAACAAGTTAAATCACTTTTATTGAATAAAATTGTTCATTTTTATGTTGACCTACATAACACATTTTCAATAGTTTATGCACCTGTGGCTAGATGGCACTTGATGGTTACAAAATGTCCATGGACGTCAGAGGACAGCTCGCAAAACCCACTTGATGACATTCGGACTCTCATTGGGTTGCGGCAATCCTCCCGACGCATCAAGCCTGTCTTCTTTCCTTATCTTGCCGGAATACATTGGATAAACTTGACTAAATAGGGCCTATACAGCAGCTGATTTCGGATGACCTCCCATTACCCAACCAAACAGATTGGAGCTTTCTTAGTAGATGACAAGTAAGCTGTACATGTATTATACAGGCAAGACCTTAGTCCCATTAACGAGTCTTGACATCATCACAGACGCGTTAATTGACAGTGAAAACCCTGAATGAAATCGACTATACAGCAGCTGCTTTCGGATGACCTCCCTTTACCACAACCAATCAGATTGGAGCTTTCTTAGTATAAAAAAGAGGCGGTCTAAATACAGGATGACAAGTAGGCTATACATGTTATATACACGCACGATCTTAGTCCCATTAACGAGTCCTGACATCATCACAGACGCGTTAATTGACAGTGGCGACGCGCTTGTTTGGTATCGACGTTGATGTGTAAATGTTTTTCTGATTGGCTACTTGTTTCTGCTATAGTGTAATTCAGTTTTTGCCACGTTTTTGCCTCTAATTACAGCAAGGGGTAGTAAAGAGGAAGTCTCGTCTTACACATTTTGATCCTTGCAATGGGAAGATGGTTTCCGGCTGCTAATTGCACATCTCATGGCTAAGTGCTGAACTTTGCGTTAGCCGTTACACTGCATGGGCTGATATAGACTTAAATGACGTCTTACCTTCCCCCATTTTCTTTTAGCCTTGTTATATGTCAGATATCAACGACATAACGCGATGCCTCATTATTCTGGATGGAACCTAGTGCAGTCCCTTTGATAAATCCTTCTAGGCAGCCCCCGGAGTCAAAATCGGGCCAATTAGTGCCTAGTGGCAGCAGGTCTCTGTTATAGTAATTTCCGATAGTTTATCGTCGGAATATCACATAAACCAGCCATCAGTATCCAACCACTCGCTTTTCATTTCAAACACTTCGATATTCTCGCTCTTCGCACATTATAAATGAGAATCGCAATCTCCTGCGCAAGGTAAGGAGGTAAGACGGTAAGGTAAGGGAAGGTAAGACGTCCTTTAGGTCTAGGGCTGATATAAGTGTCTCGATTGATGAACGTCCTTGTAATGTTTTCTGCTGTTCTAATATCTGAAACCATTGAGTGTTCTTTGGGCTTCCGACAATGTTAAATGTTTACGCCATACTTGCAGTAACGAAAGCTGGTTTCTAATTTAAACGCCGTTCTAATAGTTGATATGAATATGTATATGTAATTTAGGATCTTGACATTTTAATTTTATTTTACGTCTTATTTAGGAATGAAATTTTGTTGCCGATGGTTGGTATCATTGGGTGTATGATGTTTAGACCTCTGACATAAATTTATACTTAGGTCAAAGCACAGAGGATTACAATAGGCTAATATCGAAAATATGACACATAATTATATTATTAGGTAACACTAGAGTTAATCACTGGACTAATAGAAAGTGGGGTTTCTCCTCTATTGACAAGATTACTTTGTAATTGGTATAGTAATTAATTATATTTTGTACAATGAAGTAATGTATTTACATCTTCATTCAGTGTCTCAAACGGTGTAAGACAAGGTGGAGTTATCTCCCCTTTTATGTTCAACTTGTATACATGGATGACCTTACAAAAGAGCTAAATAAGTGAGCTGTCGGGTGTAGACTTGGAAACATGTTCTGTAACAATTTAAGCTATGTCGACGACATTGGCACATTCAGGCCATGCTTTTCAAAAACTGTTGACTATTTGTGAGGATTATGCTAGCGAACATGACATAGTGTACAATGTAAAACAAAATCGGTATATAGGCTATGTATTTCAAGTCTAAGAATGTTAAATGGGTAAATAATCATAAATTTTACTTAAATAACGCTCAAATACAATATGTTAATAGCTATGTATATTTAGGCCATATGGTAAATGACAAGTTGTGTGATAATGATGACATAATGAGACAACGTAGAGCAATTTGTATTCCGTCCACATGATTATCCGCAATTTTTTTGCCTGTTCTGTAGAAGTAAAAAGGCAATTGTTCCTAACACATTGTACTAATTTGTATTGTCCTGCTCTGTGGAGCAATCACACCCAATCTTGTCTGAGCAAGTTGAGAGTTTGTTACAACAATGCGTTAAGGGGGCTTATGGGCTTAACCTTTCGCCATTGTGCATCAGCAACATTTGTCATGAATCGTGTACCGTCTTTTTATGAATTATTAAGACAGTCTTTGTACAGCTTTAGGCTAAGGGTGATATGTAGTCAAAACGCCTTGCTGACAAATAATTCTGTCATAGGCATCTGCGTATCTAAACTTGTGAAAACCTGGAATAAGCGACTAGGTGACATCAGAATAATATGTATATTTATCCATTATTCATGGGATACATGTATCACAGATACTTTTTTATCAGATATTGTTGTATTATGATATGGACCATTGTGTCTGAAATAAAGATAATATTATTATTATTATTATTATTATTAAACTTAATAAAATGTCTCAAAGCTACGAAAACTAAGACCACGATCATGACAAACAACCTAAAACGCCAACATCTATATAGTGACATATTTGACCTAGCACTCAAAGACTGCCACCTAGAAACAGTGATATCTAGTAAGTTACTAGGTGTTACTATCACAGAGAATGTAGATTGGTATATACATATCTCGAAAATTGAGAAAACTGTGAAAAGTCGCTTGTCCATCTTGGCAAGAATCAAACGTTTTCTAAGTTTATTACTGCTTATGTCTTAATAAATCACCTTCAGTAAACATATTTGTATTATGTTGTGCATTAGTGTCAGAATCTGTAAATTGCTACAGAACTGCCGAGAGATAACAGATTAGGTGAGTACGTGCTTAGCAAACCTGTAGTTTACTATAGATTTTGAGTCTATATATTACTACAGTTTACTATAGAGTTTCTCATCACTCTCCGTGGTCCGTCCGTCCGTCCCACTGTCCGTCCGTCCCATAACAATTCTTGTTATCACTATATCTCAGAAACGGCTGCTCCAATCACATTCATATTTTATTCAAAGCTTCCCTACATGGTGTAGTTTTGCAGGTAACATTTTGGTTCCTGTCTGCCTGTCTGTTCGTCTTAAATTGGGTCATTTGCCCGTAATTTACACATTTTTGTTATCGGCTAATCTTGGAAACCTCCATTCCAATCAAGTCCATATTTTGGATTTAGCTTCCTCATAAGGTGGAGCTGTGCTGGTCTCATTTTGGTTTTGATCCATTTATTCATTCTTTTGTTATCCATTTGTCTGTCTTCTGCAGTTCTATGCATATTGCTAATTTACACATTTTTGTTATCGGCTAATCTTGGAAACCTCTATTCCAATCAAGTTCATATTTTGGATTTAGCATCCTCATAAGGTGTAGCTATGCTGGTCTCATTTTGGTTTTGATCCATTTATTCATTCTTTTGTTATCCATTTGTCTGTCTTCTGCAGTTCTATGCATATTGCTAATTTACACATTTTTGTTATCGGCTAATCTTGGAAACCTCTATTCCAATCAAGTTCATATTTTGGATTTAGCATCCTCATAAGGTGTAGCTATGCTGGTCTCATTTTGGTTTTGATCCATTTATTCATTCTTTTGTTATCCATTTGTCTGTCTTCTGCAGTTCTATGCATATTGCTAATTTACACATTTTTGTTATCGGCTAATCTTGGAAACCTCTATTCCAATCAATTTCATATTTTGGATTTAGCATCCTCATAAGGTGTAGCTATGCTGGTCTCATTTTGATTTTGATCCATTTATTCATTCTTTTGTTATCCATTTGTCTGTCTCCTGCAGTTCTATGCATATTGCTATTTCTTGTTATCACTATATCCCAGGAACCGCGGCTTCAATTACCTTCATATTTTGTTAATAACTTCATTTCATGGTCTAGTTTTGCAGGTAACATTCCTGTCTGTCTGTCAGTCTGTCGGTCCGTCTGTCCGTTCATCCCATAACAATTCTTGTTATCACTATCTCAGGAACTGCTGCTCCAATCACATTAATATTTTATTCAAAGTTTCCCTACATGGTCTAGTTTTGCAGGTAACATTTTGGTTCCCGTCTGTCTGTCCGCTCATCTTTAATAAGGTAATTTGTAGGCATATTTTGGATTTAGCATCCTCATAAGGTGTATCCATGCTGGTCTCGTTTTGGTTTTGATCCATGTAATGTCTGTTTAACTTTTTAATATACCTAGTTAACAACTCTTCTTGTACTGGCTTAGGCACAAGACGGAAAATCAAATCGCGAATCTGTCCTCTCTTAGACCCTTCTCTTCAAACTATCTTAACAATGTGGGCGTCAAGATCCATTCATGGATCTCTTGTCTCTTTAATGTACACATCGTCATAAAGAGGAATCTCCCTTCTTATTGTATTTATGTTAGTGTCTTTACTGTTATGACTAGGTTGGTCCACGTGGCCTGTTACCTTCGGGATCACCCCCTGGCCTAGCGAGTGGATCCCTGGGAGTTTGGGGGAACAAAAGTATTTTAAGAAGTTTTAAAGTTATGTGTGCTTTCGCCACCATACCTGGAGTAAGTCTGTCCATTGGGATATCGTTGATGAAAAACAGGTGCACGGCGAAACAAATAGCGCTGATTCTTGCTGCATTCTCTTGCGTAGTGGTTTCCACAGCATTTGAAGCAGCCTGTAAAGGTTTCTCTCAATTTTAAGCCTGGCCTTGGATCGTTATTTCTGTTATCTGGTATCTGTTCCAGTTTGTCAATTCTTTCTGAAATTATTTTCACCATATTTTCAAACCTGTCGTTGATTTCTTTGATTTCAGTAGTTGCTTTTCTATTTCCTGTCTTAATGCTTGTGGTTTTCTTGTCCTGTTTGTTGAAAGTCTGGGAGTGATCTGGTTTAGCTTAGTTGGGTTATGGATGTCTCTATCACTTTCGGTTCGTTTCCAATAAATGAACGACTTGGTACACTGCTTCGTCAATGTCACGTGGTTCTTTAGTGTATTCTGCATCATCTTGTAGACCACCCAAGAAAGGCCTCAATAAGTATTTTGTTCTTGTTACGTGATCACGACTTGCATGAGCTTTGTCATGAAGTCGCTTTAATTCTGAAGCATATGATTCTACTTTTTCTTCAGATTTCTGGTTCCTTTTACTAAAGGCTGCTCCAAATACTCTTGGTGTTTCAATCCTTCCGAATCTAAAACGTAGTTCATCGACAAGCTTGTCAATGTAAGTCCTCGCTTTCCTGGATAATTGTCCGTAAACAAATTCTCGAGCTATTCCCTGTAATCGAGGAAGAAGTTCATTTAGTTTGTCTCTTTTTGACTAATTCATTATGGCCACGTCCGAAAAGCGTTTGTACCGTACATCCCAACTTCCAGATCCAGTAAATGCCGGTAGTTAACAGCCAGACGACCCATTAGTATTTTGAAACCATCTGTACTGATTTGATTCACTATCAAAGGACTCTTCACTGGAACTATCGCTTGAGGTTTGTGTTCGCCTGTGGTGTTTTGGTTGTTTACCCGAGGTTGTTGGCGCTGACTAGTTTGAATTCGCGTGTTTGCTGTTTTCTCTTGAATTGCGTCATTAAAAGCATCTTTTAAGGCAGTAGTGGCTTCTTTCATAGATTCTTTAACCATATCACTGATGGTGGCCCTCAAGTTTTCATGTTGGTCCACGTTATTATGTTCCGTGGATGTTCCGAGAATCTGTTCCTCTATATCTATGGCTTCTTGTGTATTTACTTCTTTTTGTAGAGGCTCTTCGCGGAACCCATGAA
This sequence comes from Mopalia kennerleyi, assembly GCA_034783855.1. Classification (NCBI taxonomy): domain Eukaryota; kingdom Metazoa; phylum Mollusca; class Polyplacophora; order Chitonida; family Mopaliidae; genus Mopalia; species Mopalia kennerleyi. The sequence continues at coordinate 313 of JAVFBX010187903.1, read as the reverse complement.
AGTTTTATGTGTTTCTTCTTTTTGAGCTCTGTCTTGTTTCTGTATCCCCATTTCCACAAACATCGACAGTGCCCGACTTTCTCACGTTACGTCTGCTTCTTTCTGGTAAAATATGTTCCATGGTTCTGGGTTCTGGGCTCGTATCACAGGATCCTAGTGTAGTATTGCCGAGGATCCCACTTCTGACACCAAGAATGAAACGACCAACGGTCAGTTATACTTTCAAGTTTGTATGTATAATTGACAGTGATCGGTCAGGATGCGCCGGATATCCTAAGTAAACAAGTTTCAGTTAATTTATCTAGTAATGCAA
>JAVFBX010187892.1:0-13720 GCA_034783855.1 Mopalia kennerleyi | reverse complement strand
CAGAAAGCTCCTCTTTTCTCGCCTTTTACGATCGACCGAGGAAGCCGAGGGAGTATTCTGCAGGACTGGCCAACCCGTTCCCCCACGAGGCCAAAATATATGAAAAGCATTATGAGGGCGAGTTAAACCATATTTACCATCTTCACTTTTTTATTTATTTTTATTTAAAATAACCTTGCACTGTTTTAATCTATAATCAGAATTAATTATGTTTTTTACCTTGCAGAATTCAGAACTCTTTAACCCAACCAGAATTTGTACATCCATGTCTCATATTGTGATGCAGTGCAGGGGTTTTTATAGACAAAAATTTCTCATAAACTCAATTTGATATTGCTTAAAACTCAATATTTTTAGCGGTCTTTGGCGCACAAAGTGCACTAATACTCAATTTTACCATCTTTTCATCAAAAATCCACTGTGAATTCTGGATTTTATAGCTCGCGAGTTGCTAAAATAAGCCAAAACTCAAAACTGAATATCAAATTTAAGAAAAAATCAATTTGCCGTTTTTTTTCTTCGGGTTATTCACGATGAAAAAGTGTCTATAAAAACCTCCTGGCAGTGTTAGTTTGGTTATTGAAAAAGTCTATCTTTGTTTTATCTTCCAAGCCGAGCAATGGCGAGCATGAAAACTAAAAGTGACACATTGCTTTAGTGAATAAATGTGTAAGATCCAATATACTACGTTATCAATATGTCATGTATGCAATTATGTTGACCATGTAATAAACATGTATACATGTATGTGACCGCGGCCGTGGTTAATTTGTTAGTGTGTGCACTTACTAATTCTGCCTCGATGTACTGTTCACAGGACCATCAGGCATGCCTGGAAAATCATGCGACCGTGGGTCGCGTGAAATCCTACGTCTGGTGAGAAATTTTTAAAAAACCCCCCAAAAAGGTGTTTTTTTTTTTTTAATTTTGTTTATTTTATTAAGCCCACTTCAATATTGATGTCAAACTGAAAAAAGTTGAATTTATCGCATAAAAGTTAAGTTAATACATGATGTTTACGATTTTTTTCCAACCATAATCGCTGTATGTGGAATCTGATGAGAAATTTTTAACCTGAAAATTAGTGGTCGTGAGAAATTTAACATTTTTTCCAGTGGTGTCATCAGGTATATAAGTGAGTCACATGATGTGCTTCTGGCAATTGCAGGGCTGGTTTGCACGAGGTTTCCTGATGTTTTTTCACCATAATTAGGCTAGGAGCAGTGTGAAGTGGACAATCCGTCTTTACATCAGTGAAATACCATGGAGTATGACGTTTAACATCAAGTGAACAAACAAACATATATCACATTGTGACTGTTACAATAGGGATGACCATTCATTTGATTTGATCATTGTGGTAGCCATACAATAGTCCCATGGGTATTGAAGTCAATTCCTTAGGAACCCAATCAAACAAAATTGAATACTATTGCCCAAAAATTGAATCCTTTTCTTTTAAAATTAGATACATAAGACTTTGAAACAGTGAAAATTGAATATTTTTGGACCAATTTGAATAATTACATGTACATCTATCAATACCTGGGTTCTCAACCGTTTAAGCTCACCTGTACAAAGTAAGGGGGGAATTATGTTATACCCCTGGCATCAGCATCAGCCATGTAGAGGCTCCTGTAATTTAATATACTGAAGGCATTTCTCTGAAATTTTACACAGTTTGCCTGACCGAGAAAGAAGAGATTCTTAAAATTAAATGGAATTCTGTGCGTGTTAATTTTGCTGATTAAGTGGTACCCTTTAGAGGAATTGGTGTTCAATTTGCGTTAAGCACTGTATTTCCATATTGAATACCTTGATTATCCTAAAATTTTGGGCAACTGTCACACATCATGGGATAAGCGGTATATTATCAGTCCAGCTGATTACATGCATATTAATTACTTTTACAAGTTTTTCAAGTAAATTTCAGTTAAAATGTGCGTTAAGCACCGTATGTTCAAATTGAATAGCCTGATTGTCTTAAAATTTTGCATGAATGTCCCTCAAAATGAGCAGAGAGGGTCAGAGGGATATTATCTGTTCAGCTCATTACATGCATATTTAATACTTTAATAAGCTTTTCAAGTTAACTTCACATGAAAAAGGCCAGATTATTCTGAAATTAGGGAAAATATCATACAACATAGAACAAGTGTGCTATAATCAGCTCGGTTCGCTATAAACATAATACTTAGTCTAACCAGTTTTATACAGACACGTCATATTAATTAATTTTGCATTGTTACCTTAAAAGGAACACCTGTTGAGTTTTTGGCCTATTGTGGTCATTTGTGGTAATAAATAAAGCTAATTGTATTAAATTATAACAAACAATTAGGTTTCAATTAGTAGATATCACTCCAATTATGATTTTCCCACCAACAGTTGTGACTTAGCCATATGGTGTTTTTACAATGACTTCTTCCCCATACGCGTACATCATCAAGTTTATGACCAATCCAGTGTGTTCGATTTTTACCATTTTAAATGCCCGCAGCCATAGCGTAGTCGTTAGCAAGCGCGCTTTTTAACGCCTACTTCGATTTGCCGTTCACAGGATTGAGTCCGTCTGTCGACCCTCAGGTATATGAGTGAGTCACAAGATGTGGACCCGGCAATCACGGGAGTGGTTTTTAAGAGGTTTCCTCTCGGTTTTTCACCATACTAGGGCAAGGAACAGATAGAAGTGGACAATCCGTCGTCATATAAGTGAAATACCCTTGAGTACGATGTTAAACCCTAATCAAACAAACAAACACCATTTTAAATCAATTTGATATAATCGCTAATTTAAATATTAAAAAAATAGCTTTTCAATAATAAATTGATGGAAACATGTTTTTAAGATATGTATCGTCAGATGAAAATCACTTTTTGTTAATTCTTCTGGACTAAATCTTCTGAATTTTAAACGGGGTCTTCCCATGGTTATGCAAACTTATTTTAGGAGGACTGATTTATAGGTTCTCAAATCGTTAAAGAGTTCATCTAAATTTGCATTTTGCTACTGATTCTGACAGATTTCGACAATCCAATTATCAACGAAGTTTGTGCTCTATTTTTCATAAATGAACATTTATGATTTTATGTATTTAAAAAAATTATTAAAACAGCGGCAAATGCAAAATTTTAAAGAACCAATTTTATACACAAAAACAACTTTGGTTACCAAAACTGCAAATATGCTTTTTCGGCACTTACCCTGAAACTGTTTAATTCATTTCTTTACAAGAGGCCTTTTTCCGACTTTGGTCTTTGCTCCATTGCATGCTGTTGTTGTTGCAACTCTAGACTTTTGCTTCGCTAAAATCTCTCTGCTTCATGCTTAAATTTGACCAAGATCATTTGTTCTTATTTGTTTTAAATAAAACTCTGAACGTAAGAATGATTTAGTAAAAGTTAATAGCTTGTCATATTGTCAATAAATATAGCCTTTTTTCAGCACTGTCGATAGTTTTAAAAGTTATTTCGATTCTACAGAAATCATAAAAGTAGAAACTTGAGACTGTGAACAATCCTGACGAGCAAGCTGCACTCTTGGAAAGCGATCAGGCAAACTATTGACTTTTTTACTCAATAATTCTCTCTTGTTAGTTGCTATGAACAAAACCATTTGAAAATGATCTAAATGTGTTATACTTATGATTTGTTTCTTTAATAATCCGATGGCTGTGAAGCCAGGGGTTTTTATAGACAAAAATTTATCATAAACTCAATTTGATATTGCCTAAAACTCAATATTTTTAGGGTGCCTTTGTCGCACAAAATGCACTAGTACTCAATTTTACTAACTTTTCATTGAAAATCCACTGTTAATTCTGAATTCAGTGGCCGAAATAAGCCAAAACTCAGTTTTTCAAACAAAACTGAATATCAAATTTAAGAAAATTAAATTTGCCGTTATTTTTCATTGAAAAAAGTGATGAAAGAGTGTCTATAAAAAGCCCTGTTGGAGCATACCACTATGTGCAGTGGATGGCCTATTCACAGGATGTACACATTTTGGTTGTATTCTAACAAAATCTAACATGTGTTATAACCACTTCCTCGTTTTTGAATGTGAATTCTGAAATGATAACAAGGGAGGTTATCACATCTCTTGAAGCAGTTCTCTGTTGTCAATATATTTTTAATATGCAAACATAGTTTTAGTGAAATCTATAATCTTGGGTCGAAATTATGAAAATAATTTATTGGCCTAATCTAGCAGTTGAACAGGAATGTCTTTCTTTTAATGGATTGGACCTGTGGCTATGAGAAATTTTGCAAATGTTTTATAGGATGGTCTAAGGAGTATAATTTAAAAATTTAAAAAGCTCTGCCGTCTGTTATACTTGGTTCTTAACTTTAAGGGTCAATCAATAGAATTATGCCAGTTTACTAGGAATGGGGGTATTGGCAAGGTTGACTAAACTAGGGTACTAATAATTGATCGTCACCCTGTCTCAAGGACACAAATCCATCTTATGACGGGAATAAAATGAAGTTATACTCTGGTTATTGGTTAAGAAATTAAACTATAAAATAAGAATTGCATGACACCTGGTCAAGCTTTGTCAGGCTTTATATTTAGAACTAAAGGGAACTGCACACATTGGAAAAAGCTCAAATGAAAGTTAGAATGTTCAATTCAAAGGCCGTTAAATGTTGCTGAAGTAGATTTTAATTGACTCCTCAAATCTGTTATTTGAGCTTTGATTAATGAACATCTTTAAAAGCTTTAACGATTGATAAATATTTTGTTATTTTCACCTATCCCTCTTCTCTATTGATGATGAGCATTGTCATATGGTTTATTAATAAGTTCCATTTATGTAAATGTATTATGGTCTATTTATTTGCTGGTCTATTTATTCATTACAGAAGTGTGGATGGTTTTTGCCTTCGTACACAGCTAGTGGGTTTGCCAGTCTGGCAAGATCATAGATTTGGGCCATTTTGAAGTGGTCCCGACAAGGACCTAAGCACAGACCCCTGAGGTAAGGGGACATCTCTCGCCCCTTGGGAAGAACACTGGCTAACAGCAGGCCTCCACCCCAGACAAGTAAGCTCATTTTCTCATAACCTTCTTTACAGCGAATATTGTCTCTGGAATTATTATTGATTCTTTCTCGAAGCCTCCGCATAAAGGAATGGTTTCCCAAGGCATTTGCATAAATATGACCTATTCTTGATTAATGTGTCCATGTCAGTGCTCTAATGGAATGGCTTCCCTGTGCCCCCGTGTGTTACTTCAACCATTTGCATGACTTGTTTTTCTTCTTGTTTAGCCATCCTGAAATTGATGATATTGCAAGTTTTTTTTTTGCTCTCAAGGGCGAGTGTTACTGAAGAGATAAGGGTCTGCGCCCTGTTTGGAAGGGGTTAGATTCACCTTTGACCCGAACCCTATCTCTTTGCATTCTCCTTAGTCTGGGGATTGCCCTTGTAGCCCTCTAGATATTCCACGGTTGGGAGAGCGGGCTATCACAAGGAAATGGACCCTTGCAGTTGATCGTGGTTATAAACAGGGCTATATGAGGCTATATCTGCCCCTGTGGCAGTGCGGGACCTGACCCCTGTAATTTCTGTCTGACACTATTATGATGACTTCACACGTCACATATTGACGAGGGTTTTATTCTGCTTAGCCACTCTCTATTGATGTCGTTGGTTTCCAGCAGAGCTCGCCCACTGACACTTATTAAGATCCAGTCGGTGGCAGATATGGCAATTCCGTGTTTGGATTTGCGTCATTGTTTCATTAATCATAGCCAAAGAACACTGTCTTTGTCTTATCTTTTGTTAGGCTCTTCCCTCAAGAACACCAGGCAATATTAAAACCAATATCTTAGGGCTCTGTGAATCATAATGACATGAGAGAAAAAAGCTTGTAGAGATCTGCATGCATATTTAACAGGGCTTATTACAGCTGCCTCTATATTTATGTATTTTTATGTTTTGCGCCAACAATGCTTAATTGTTAATGTCATATAGATGTATTATTCAACACTTATTGTGTATTATCTCTCACTCTGGTCTCAGACAAACTAATAGCAGTAAATAAAAAATGATGGAAAAACACTATTCCATGTATCTTCTATTAAAAAAACTATCTTTAGTTTATGTCATCATACTCATTTAATGACAGTTTTTGGGTAGCAGCAAAGTTAGGATTATAAACATTATGTGCTATGTATGATATTTGTAACAAAAGTTACAATTTTAGAAGAAACAAACAAAAATGCCTCTTGTGCTTGCTCAGCAACATGTAAAAGGCAACCTGAAACCGATATGTCTATTAGTGTGTAACACTAAAAAAGGTGATTTAAGACCGATATGTCGATCAGTGTGATACACTATAAAAGGCAATCTAAGACCGATATGTTAATCAGTGTGTTACACTATTAAAGACAATCTAAGACTGATATGTTGATCAGTGTGATACACTATGAAAGGCAACCATAAACCGATATGTTGATCAGTGTGTTACACTATAAAAGGCAACCATAAACCGATATGTTGATCAGTGTGTTACACTATAAAAGGCAACCTTAAACTGATGTCGATCGGTGTGTTACACTGTAAAAGGCAACCTGAAACCGATATGTTGATCAGAGTGTTACACTATAAAAGGTAACCTGAAACCGATATGTCGATCAGTGTGTTACACTATAAAAGGCAATTTGAAACCGATAAGTCTATTAGTGTGTTACACTCTAAATAGGCAATTTGAAACCGATATTTGGATTGGTTTGTTACACTTTAAACAAGGGTGACAGAAGTATTGAATCCAAATGATGTGTGTGGGGAGGGGGGCTAAGATCCCGTTAGGACTTCAAAAACTGCCTGCATTGCTAAAAAGTGGAAGGTCCCAACCCCTGCTTGGTGTTGGCATCCTGAACCCACGTATAGTCAACAGAAGTTGAACTCACATCTTCGAAGGGAGGTGGATATATGACCCAGAAGCAAAGACTCTAGATCGCTCTGCCCTTCAGGCCCTTCTCGTTCCTTATGGGTATGCACACCTTCACAAATGCATTGACCTTATGTACAACTGAAAACACCAAGCACAAAGACGATGCGGACACACATGGGATTATCTTGGGTTTTTAAAAAAATATATATAATCCATGATGTGTTTTATTTTTTTTATTACTTATTGTCCCCGTAGAGAATTTTTAAGAAATTTAATTGTGATAAGGAACAGATTGGTAGTTTTTCTAAGCAGATGGACCAATCGTAAGTAGGTGATTGAAAGCAAACTAATTGACACGATTTGCTAAATTTTAAGACTGTGAAACGTCGTCTTTGATTGTATTTTAATATCAATAAATGTTAAATTATACTTTCACTAAATATCTTGCCTTAGCTTTTTACTGTTCAGTCCAATTGTAGGTCATCTAGGTTTCATGATAAATCTGTTTATATAACAAGGATTAAAGGCAAATGTGAAAAGACCTCACACATTTTTTTTCTTTTTGAGTTATACAATAAAGTTCACCCTGACATTTTTCGATAGACGGTCAATGTTAGTTATTATATGGGTAGGTTTTTAACTCGGTCGACTCAGAAATTGGTTCTCAATGACAGATAATTATGATTATAGGTGTTTTTACCAGACCAGAGAATCGTTTTGCCATGGCAATCGGGATAAGATTCAGACGATAGACGTCACTCGAATACTTGGCGATTATAATCAGACTCCATGCTTACCTTGGAAATGACCGGATGGTTAATTGTTTCCTTAATTGCTGTGAGTTTTTTAACCCAGGAAGCTTTTTGGGTATTATAATATTACTGATAATTTAGAGATTATATTCCTTTTGGTATGACCATTCCAAAAAGCTCAAAGTCATTGACTGGTGGTGGTATTCCGACGTATTACTGATATTGATACTCAATTGGCTTTACTTACTGCTTTTTGCCAAATCTTCATTTCAAACTAATGACAATTTTTTTCTGAATTTGGACTGTTAAAGTGCCTCGGTACTTATTACTTTTTTAGTCAGTAAAATCTGACCTGGTTGACAGCATTTAACTTAAAAAGAAATCCTCAGCTGATCCAAATTGCTTTGGCAATGAACTTGACACAATTTTTTATCGAAATTTTCAGAATATTGTCGTAATTGTAGGAAAATTGACATGCTGGTTTATAGTTATATACAGTACATGATTGAGATGAACAGTACAACGAGCCAGACTTTAAACTGAAACCACATGTTCTGTATTTAAGTTTTGTTTGATATATTCATATTATTAGCCAAAAATCAAGAAGAGAGTGTCTCAAATCACAATTTTTACAGAAACAGGGTGTCTCTTTTTTATTGTTCCCCTATCTTTGCCATGTTAAATTTGACTGACACAGAGACACCCATCTGGTGAACACTATGGTTTAGTTTATTGGAGTTTAACACCGGGCTTATGGTTGGTTCATTCATATGCACGTCTGTATTTAAAGTACATTTGCCACTTTAGTTATGACATCAATTTAAGTATTATGGTCTTATTACGGTTTAAGTTTTGGGTTAGGTTTAAGTTGATAGATTGATTGGTGTTTAATGCCTACTTAAGGATATTTCACTTACATGATGGCGGTGTAATCCAGCAATAATTGACACCAGCACAACCAAGATGTGAAGCTTTTCCACAATGTTGGTAAGTTAATTTTCCTACAGTGCTAAGCAAAGACAGCATTGCCATTCTTCAAGCAAACCGGCCTTAGCCAGAAGGTAGTTTGGTATTATGGTAAAGGGGTAGGTTTAGCATTAACCCCAACCTATCACTAAGAATTCACGTTTTGTCTTTCATGACATGTAAGAGTTCTTTGGATGTTTTTTAAATTATTTTCACAAATTGTACAGATAAGAATCGAAAGTTATGATATGTACTAGATATATTTATTAGTTTGTAAATATTTCAGTTACACATTCAAGGAAATGAATAGGTTAAGAGTGATTAGTTGGGGGGATAATGAAATATGAGTGAAATAATCTGAAGTATGGTGTTAAACCCAAAATCAAATAAATGCTGTTAGGTGTTATAGCAGTCTTGTCAGGATACAATTCCAGAATTTGAAGTCCGGAATATCTTAACATAAAACCAGAAAATTAAAACTTAAGCTAAATTTGGTATATCAACCTTAGTGTCAGTGCTTTCACCTGAGAGGAAATGCTCTATGGTGAGGCGCTGTAGTTTATTCTGTAGTAGTCTATTGTACCTGGGGGTCTGAAAATGTTACTTTCTCTAAAGATGTTTCTTTCAGTTGAAATGTTTCTTTCTGTCAACCATAAGTAAGCAGTAATTTCTTTATTTGGAATAGCATTGTGTCCATCAGGGTCTCTTAATGACTGTTTATGGACAAATCCTTGTATCTTTGTATATCTTCAATTAATCAATCACTCACTAGGCTAAATAGTTTTGAAGACACAGGGTCACATTGATTATAACTTAGTTGAACATTGGAGATTAAGTATATCAATGAATCAACCGGTCAAACTAACAAATGACTCAAAATATCAGTCAACCAATCAATCACAATAAACCGATCAGTCAAGCCAAATAGATCAATATCAATCAATCAATCATAATCAAATAACCAATAGGTCATAATCAATCAATCATAATCAATCAATCAGGTGAGTGGATTAATCAGTCAAAAAACCAATGAACAGCAATTAATCAAATAACAAATCAGTGTTTGGAATCATTTTTACATCTTGAGATAAAAATCTGTTTAAAAAACTTGTATTTTTGACATGAGATGGTTCACCTGTTTTTAATTGGTCGACACCCCTGTGTCAATTTGATTTTTTTTTGGAAAATATGTTTAAAAAAAAAAAAAGGTATATTATTTTATATATCAATAATAGATTTGAAAGGAATAAATATACAAAGAAGTCCTATAGTACAGGAATTTTGTGAACTAAGGCTCAATAGTTTTCTCCTAACCTTTTTTTTTATTTAGGAGGACAAGTAGATCAGGTAGGGTTTCTCAAAGACGTGGGGTACTGAATTCAAATTTTACAAGTTATTGGATATTTAGACAGAATTATCTTTGAGTCTCTTAGTGATAACAAGGTTTATATCCATACAGCAAAACCAGGACAATGTCCACAATTTCAAATGTATTATTAACATTGAAAATACTTTCAGTGATCTGCCCCTAGGCCCAATTTGCCTGCAGGATGCAACATATTTAGTCGGATATAATGTTGTGGATGAAATCTCTTATAAGGAATTAGATATTGACCATTAGCATGGTCTGAAATTAATTTTTCCTCTGTTGCTACTGTACACATTACGTGTTTTGAAGACCAAAGGTTACAATGATATGCTAGAAATATTTTAACAATTTATCAGTTGTTCTACATATTGATTAAAAAAGATAATTTTGACAGTTTTTATAAATAATCTATAAATAACGATGCGTTTGCAGCGACAAGTTTTGGGCGGTGTAAGATAATGGCCACTGTGCTTTGTTGGACTGCTTCTTGTATCTAGCCAGCTCTGGACAGTTCCATATGCCATCAAGCAATCAAAAGGCAATCAAAATGACAAGACGCACGGAATGGCAAGAGAGTGAATGCTTAATCTTAAGTAAACTTCTACTCATTTGCTTCCATCATCGCCATGGTAATCATATAAAAGTCAATTTAGTGCCGGACGCTCCGCGACCCAATCCTTCGTTTCTGAATATGTAAATTCTTGTCAAGACGTACTCCTCTTTCGGCGTATGTCCTTCCCTCGGTGTAATTTTAGATGCAAATACTTTCGATCAACGCTAGATTTAATTACAGAGAGCATAATCCTGGCACATTGCTCCTATTTACCCAGTTATTCCCCGACTAAATCAATGAAGCAAAGCCATTGAGAAGAAGAATAGAGATCCATTGTACGGTGGACGTTGGCCAAAGTCAAGGGATGTTAATTTGGAAGACCGCTTCGATGAGAAATTTCACCCCTAGTACACAAAACTCACGATGATGTTGTGAGAACCAGGGATTACACGATCAACAATAGGCGACCTCAGCTCACAATCTTATTTATTTAGAAGATTCCAAGCACTGCGTAAAAACAATAGCTAAGGGGATGGGGCATGGCAGAGATCAAAAGAAAAGAACTCTGTCAAATTTGAACATTTCTAAATGCAAACTTTCGCGGAAGAATGCACGGAGCAGTTTTCAGGTTTTAATCCCTATCAGTATATACATTGTGTATCCATCAGGGAGGGTTTACCCAGTGTTAACTACAACAGGCAATTGTCCATCCACATTCACAGCCTCTGTCAATACTAACAAATACTAAGTAAGGCTAAGTTTTACAGCCTTAGACAAAGACGCAATTAGTTGGGTAAGGACGTTAGGTAATGTCGCCTTGACAATCGATCCAAATGCTTTGTCAATCTTATGCTTACATCGCTTGCGGAGGGAAATATTCGGCTTGTTTTATTGTTTTGTTTTTCTTTGTAGAATTCTTCACTTTCGATTTCAAGTCAAGAATCTTGTCATTAGAAAGTCGATTTTTTTGTGTCTTAATCATCGTCTGCAGTTTTTAAGTGCTAAAGATTTGTAATGACTGGAATTAGTTCTAAGGTTTAATATTCGCTTGGTGAAAAAGGCAGCATCTCGTCGTTAAAGACTGCCGATTTGAGATGGTCCAAGGCGTTAATTAATCTTGACGTGATAAGTTCTGGAATGACAGTAACTGTGAAAGCGTCTGATTGTTTATTGGACGATGGCGTTGCCGAAGGATTACAGTGAAAACAACTGACAATGTATTAGTGCTAAAGAATTGCTGGTAGTCATTAAAACCTTGAATCAAACTCGGAAATGAAATGGATTTTCTCTGCGAAAGTTTTGTATATTTCTGATGATAGATTAACGGAGTCATTGAAGGGAACATGAAAAGGTGACGTAGAAGTGAGACCTATCTACATGCTTTCACATACCGATAGCCCGCTTTCGACAATTTTCATTAAGCCCTCTATTGGCCTGCTGCATTAGCAATCATCAGACTCGGTTTATCGAAGAAGACTCAACGCAAAATCTTAATTACTACGAGCCCCTTAAACTCATCAAGCCTGCTGTCATTGCACACTGGAGTTGAGTATGAATCATTCGGCCAAAATTAATCCCTTAGTTAAATAAAAAAAAATCTTAAGAAAAAAAAAATTCCCCACAATGAGTGCTCTAGTCTGTCAAGTTTGATTAGCAGCTTAATAAATGTTCGTCAAAATTCTGATTATTTTGTTTCTTAGCGAAAAAAGAAAATCTAGTTAAAGTAACTAATTATGTTACATAAGGGCATGTGGTGGGTAACCGTTCTCTCGCTTTGACGTTGAACTCGCTTCTATCACTCACATAAATATACACATTGTCTGATACAACTCTCCCTAATTAAGAGAAACGACTAGCAACACTTATTCCAACTGAGAAGAAAAAATATTAGAGGAAAAATTGTAAGTAGAAAAAAAGGCTGTAAAATAATCCAAGTTCATAAGGATATAAAGATTCAATGCTACTCTGAAATCTTTTTTATTAAACTCAGTACTTCAGACTCTTTACTGTTACATGATGACTACTTTTAATGAATACAATTATTTAAAATGTATACTTTTTTATATATTTTCTCTTTTGGGCCATCTGGCTTATGGAAGTATGTTTCCAGTAAAGTACTGCTGTATATACTTAGCCCTTGAGGAACATACATTTTCCAACATGGTAAAGCACTATTTGGTTGTGTTACAAGTTTGTTGGATTACATGTATGATTCAACACTGTACTTCAGGTTATTAAACTCATATTATCACATGAGTGAGTCACAAGATGTGGCTCCGGCAATCGCGGGGGTGGTTTTTACGAGGTTTCTTCACGGTTTTCCGCCATACTAGGGCAAGGAACAGTGGGAAGTGGACAATCCGTCGTCATATAAGTGAAATACCCTTGAGTAGGACGTTAAACCCCAATCAAACAAACAAACAGATTTATACCACATACCAGTCCATTGGATGAAGGAAACCACCCCCAATATCCCTGGCAACAAACAAAATCAAGGCAGAACATTCGTGAGAAGCAAAACATTGACCGTACAATCTACGATCTACGATCTACTTTTTGGTGCCCCGAGAGCACTTTAACAATAAGACACTTCCTCCCAAATTCCTACAGCCGTAAAAGTGAAATACCCTTGAGAATTATGTTAACACTAAACAACCAGTCTTTCTATAAAAAAGATGGTGTCCAACATGGTCAATTTGCTTCATTTTATCAGTAACTGGTTGTCCAATTTTTACAGTTGCCCTATCACCTGCATGTTGTCCAAAGGTGTCCAAATGAAATAATTGTTCAATTCAGGGTCTCCAAAGAAGAAGTGGACACCCCTCTGCCCAAGACTTTGCTAGTTGTCACTTGTCAGTAGATTATGGAGTTTAAAGTGGATACACCAGTTGTCCGTTACCATCCCTCTAGTTGATACTGGTACCTGCATACCATGAAATAATTTTGAGTATATCTGAAAATAGCCACAGTAGAATTTTTTTTTTAATATAAACTTTACTTCTATCAAACTGTAGACAGTAAGCCACATGGCTTGTATCTGTACATTTATTTCGTAAAAAAATTTGTAAAAAAGGATAAACTTAATCTTAGGTTAGTCAGCACTGCAATCTAATTAAAATCAGATCTCAAAAATGCTCCCCGGGTTTTGTTTGTCGCTACATTGAGATCTAAGGCAAACA
>JAVFBX010187881.1:0-13721 GCA_034783855.1 Mopalia kennerleyi | reverse complement strand
AATGTTCTAAGCCATATCATCCTGTCTTTGCTAACTCACTAAGGGAATGTTCTAAGCCATATCATCCTGTCTTTGCTTATCACTGAAGGAACATTAATTTTCCATAGAGAAAAGCCTCAGCCGTTTATGTCTATTTTGTTGGAGCTAATCAGTGGGGGTCTCAATACTGATGCTCTGGTGTGACAGCTTATATGAGAGTGCTTTATACAATGAGTGTAACGGCTAGCCTACACTAGGTGACAGTTAAACCAGTCAACCAGGGTAGGGTGATTATGTGGTGGTTAGACAGGATGGTATTAAGGAGGGGGGTAATCAAGGCAATGAAGTAAAAAAAAAATTTAAAAATGGCAAAAATTCAGTGATGTATAGATGAGTTAAATTAGACTGAAACAAAGTTTATGTGTGGTCCAGAGTTCATGTAAGGTTATATAACCAGGTTGAAGCTGTTGGGGTCTCCACGTTGCCCCAATGACCCCTCAAGTTAAGAGACAACACGTACATGTAGCTGTTTTATTATCACGTCTTTCTCTTGCAGTTTACAATTAACTTCTTCTAACATTGTTTGTTTCTAAAATGTGAATTATGGTTTCCTGCAGCAATCTGACCTCAAGAAAATCCATGGATCAATATCATTATATGTATATTAAATAATCAACATCAAACAAGTGCTCTAAACAGAACCACACATTCAGATGTATAGACATGTTTATTGAATTCTTTGATGATTTTCACTGGGTTTAACAATAATGTGGTTGTACAATGTTACTCCTTGGTTGACCACTGTATTAATGAAGACAGAGTAACAAGTGTACAGCATGTCATCATATAAGAGAAATACACATACAAGGATTTATCATTGTTGACTTAAAGATATCTTAAAAACTATTTTTCATACAGCACTTAATGTCTACAACAGGGAACATCATTTCACAAATTTAACCTTTGACCTGTGATATCTAGTAGTTTTAAGGGTACTTGACTTGGGAACCAGCAATAAAGTCTCTAACAGCTGATGGTAGATGTTAAACACCAATCAAACAAACAAACAAACTAACAGCTGATGGTAACAGAGCTGTTAAAGGTTTACTTTTAGGAGTCTACTATTAATGATTTATTTAAATTATTTATCTGTCAGGTAAGAGAATATTGCAAATATATGAATGTTTTGGAGCCACCATGAGCAGTAATATATGTCCATGTTCCATTAAAGCGTTATGGCTCAACTGATTTAATTCCCAAACAAAATTAATGTTATTTTATTTAATTATTTTTTTTGTAATGTTTAGAATCAACCCTGAACAGTGCTATTCAGTATAAACTTAAAAACCAAGAGTGATTTCAGTTGTAACAATTTAGTTAAATAAACTTGTGGTTGTTTAAACTTGGACTCGTAATACTCCATGCTAATCGATAGAAATTTAAATTTAGGCTGCGGAAAAATATGAGTGGGAGGGAGAGACTTACATTAACAATTCTTTTAAGTTGTTTGAAGTCATTCTATGTGTGTATGGAGGGCACCCTTGACAGTACAAGTCTAAACTTAGGAAAGGAAGGTGGCACCTTCTCATAAAGAGTAATTGATTAGGGGAGCAACAGATCCAGCTATGGGTTAAGGGTAGTGAGAAAGAGGAAGCCTACAAGGGGGGAACTGTGTATTAAAGAGATGAGGGTCGCACATGTGGCATTGATTTCCCTCTGTCTATAAGGTGTTCACTGAATGATTAGTTTGTGTTCAGCGCTAGGATTTACTCTGACAGAGTTAAAACCCAGCCTGTCTAAGCAATCGAGAAGGATCTATCCAAAACACAGCAGAAGGCCATTAAATATGCCATCAAAGAACTCACTGTCTTGGGGTTTTTAGGAAAAAATATTTCTGTTCTGTTTCTCAATGCTTACTGCCAAACTATTCCCTCTATAATCAGTTCATTTCGCCCGTTCATTCAGGGTCCTTTTTTCAAAACACATTCATACTTTCTTTACTTGTAGGCCGTTATCAATGCAGCAAAACACTGTACATACTATACTTGTGTTTATAAAGTACACCGGCCTAACATGAGTGAAATACCCTTAAGTATGACATTATTTAAACACAAGTCTGTCAGAAAGGTTATCCTTTATTAAAAGGAGTTAGATGGTGCTCCCTGAGGTTGTTGTGCTGTTACAGCTGTGGGACAACTTTGAGCAGATATGTCCTGGTACATGTAGCTCTGAATCCTGGGACCACACTCAAGGGCCTGTATTCATACAGCTACCTAACTGTTTCTTAAAGTTAAGAAAAACTTAGCGAATTTTGAAGTATCGTTTTTGGTACATTAACACCATATTGTTGAAATATTTATGATATCAAATGAAAGATTATAAGGGAAATTTATAAAATGTGAACTTAATTAATTCACATCGTATTTTTTTCAAGGGTAAACTGAATGGATGCTTCAATTTGGCTAAATATCGCTTAACTTTAAGAAATACTTAAGTAGTTTTATGAATTTGTGCCCAGTCTCTTTAACTTTGTGTTGCCCTGTGACATTTAGGGTGATTTCCCTTTAATACCCATCAGCCAAGCACACTGTGATTTCAATGAAATGGGCTTCAGTATGTCATAACAATCACAATCGCATAAACAATCCTATAAGGGGTGTTTTTGTGATAATCATTACTCATTGAACGAAGAGAAGATTTTATAAAATCATTTCTGATGAAAGTTTAAATAAAAATACTAAATCCGAAATTCTTAATGTTAAAATTAATAAATAGGTAGCCTATTTGTACTTGAGGATTAGTATTTTACCTTTAGCTCTTATAGGCTCAGTACTAACATATTTGAAGCCAATCCCAGAAATAGTTCTTCTTTTAGACCGTTCCCAATCATTGACACCAACCTTAAATGTTTTTTTGTAACAAATAAACCAGTATAAGTAATTTTCGTTCACAGCTGATCTGTTGACAGTCTTTTAGGTCAATTGTTGATTTAAAAAAAACCCCAGAGATACACAGTTCAATTATATGATAATTTTTTTCAGTTACAGTACTTGATTTCCCAGTTTGACAAGCGAGTCAATGAATGTTAAAATGTCATATATAGTGTTGTGTATTATATTGAGCCAGTTCTATACACCCGTTACATTGTATTAGAAAATATAAACTTGTTTGACAACTACCTGTCCAGAAGAAACTGAATAAAATCTGACACCTTATGACAAGTCTCTTCGTTATTTACGTAGGTGGAGTTTTTTAAATTAAATTAAATTTAATTGAAGTTTAAAGGTCAGTATTTGATTTTAGAATCTTTAAGTAAGCACTTATAGCATGTTAGAAAGCAACTATTTCAAGGTGTGTGGTCTATGAAAGGAAATTAGGATCAGTTATTTACAACATAGATATCTCACACTATTACCCCTGATAATCCCAGTCTAGGGCTGGTGATCACTGTATTGTATAATACACTAGTGATATTATCTCTCAGTATAAACCTCCTGTATTTTGTTGACCGTTGACGCTCCAGTATTATTATTCTTGTATGTAATGTGAAGGATAGTAACAACTCCGAAGAAAGATAATGAATTCATTTTGACTCGACGTTTCAGTTTATTGATCAAAAAATGGTTTATTGATTGTTTGAACAATAAACCGAAACGTTGAGTCAAAATGATTTCATTTTCTTTCTTTGGAGTTGTCACTATACTTTACTATGTTAAACTCCTCAGTGGTAGTCATAATGTTGTATGTGATGTCCATTCAACAATGTATAAGCTTAAGCTTAGTCTAGGCAGACGCTTCAAAGTGTCATGAATTTTACTGGAAAATCACACCAAAGTGGGGAAAAATCTGTAGTGTGAACAAAAGATTGGGCAACTTGCTCACATATATTACAACATGATTCATCGATTTGAATTGATCTCCATACCTGTGCCAGTGTGATTGCTTTTAGAAATATATTACAACAAGTATCACTCTCTTATATTTACAAAGAAAATCACTCTCCTCCTCTAAATATAATATTAGAACTGATTGAGTGGAATAACCTGTCTTTGAACTCTAAACTTATACATGTCATTAACAATCTGTGTTTATCTCACCTGATATAATGATTCTTTATTTTTTTATCAGGATATCAGAAAAATTGTTGCCCCATTATTAAAAAGCTTCCAATCTGAAGTGGACTCCTTATCCAAACGCAGCAAAGTGTCTGAAGCAGCCTTCCTCTCAGTTTACAAGAAACTCATTGATTTACCTGGTAAGGTGTTCATCTACTAACTTAATTAAGAAATCGTCAATAAATTAATTAAGTTTAGAAACCAATTAAATGTGTCAATAGCATAATTTAAATAGCGTGGTTGAGAGGGAGTCTCCTGTTGCCTCGAAACCCTCGGAGCAAAGCCACAACAAGAAGTTGTTATTCTGTTGTCTGGTTCATCCGTTTGTCTTCCCTTGTTGCCAGTGACACTGGGGGTGGTTTCCTGCAGGCTTTCATTCATTTGAGAGAAATAGCCGTAGGTATAATACACATTAAAACTCCAAATTTTGAAATACAATAAAGCATACAATAAAGCAGGGTATTTGCCCTTTAGCTTGCTTCTATAAATTTTATCAGATTATTTATTATCGAGTTTTTTTTTTAAATTTATGAAAAAAATTTGTGAATGATACCATCACTATATAAATAGGGTCATTTGTGTAGGATACATTGTATGCTGCAGCGGTGCCTGCAGCCTCTCTTTGACTACCCTCCAGCGTTACTTAGAAACTGATTGCCTAAAATTTAAAAGTTAATAAACTCGGAATCATACATGATTTTTGATAATAGTCATTTTAATGTTAGTATAAAGAAGATTAATAGTTTTTCCACTGCTATGACCTCTATGGCTAAGGTCAATGTAGTCATGCTGGCTTCACTTTAACTGAAGGAGCATTATGAGACAAAACATTTGCGGTTTTAACATTTAATGGTTATGTTCATGTGATATTGTATATTGTCGTCGTCTGAGAGAAATGGCCGTTTATAGTGGCCTAATAGTTTGGCTGTTTGGACTATACATGTACTACTGTTATACCATTTATTGTGGTGTCTTCGGTTAAAATACCAATTAACCCACCCACCAAACAAACAATCGACCAATCAGCCAATCAATCAACCCCCAAACCTATCAACCATATAATCAATCAATCAGTCACTAAATCAGCCAATCAATCAGTCAACCAACTAAACTACCAACAAACAAGCCAATCAATAAACCCCAAACCTATCAACCATATAATCAATCAATCAATCACTAAATCAGCCAATCAATCAGTCAACCAACTGAACTACCAACAAATCGGCCAACTAATAAAACATCAAACCTATCAACCATATAATCAATCAATCAGTCACTAAATCAGCTGATCAATCAGTCAACCAACTGAACTATCAATAAACCCCCAAACCTATCAACCATATAATCAATCAATCAATCACTAAATCAGCCGATCAATAAACCCCCAAACCTATCAACCATATAATCAATCCATCCCTCAATCTGTTGTAGACCCAGTGCCTTCCCTAGAAGTTGCCATACAGTTCCAGAAGAAAGCTCAAAAGGTCCAGGATTATGAAATAGAGAACAAACAGCTGAGAGACACTCTTAATGAGTACAACCATGAATTTGCTGAAGTCAAAAACCAAGGTAGGTTTTCATTCTTATTTAGGCCCTCTGGTGAAGGGCAGTTTGTTTGTAGAGTAGCAATGCTGTTTTTACTTAGCACTGGAGGAAAATTAACTTTCCAACATTATGATAATGCTTCACATCTTGGCTGTGTAAGTGTCCATTATTGTTGGAATACACCGCCGCATACAAGTGAAATACCCTTAAGCATGGCGTAAAACACCAATCAATCAATTAATTTTTATTTGAAAAGTGAAGTGCCAGGCTGTTTGAAGGGAGCTTCCTATTGCCATGGTGCTCTCAGGTAATGAGTGGGGCAACATTAAGCCGATTTGTGCTGTATTTTTTGTTTGAACTATCTTGTCATCGTCCTACATGTATCTGCTCATTTTATGGTGCCAGTGGGATTTAGGGTGATAACTGCACCCATTAGACTGGTACACTGTCATTCGAGTGATATAACCTTAAGTATGGCGTTAAACCCCAACCATTTTAACAAACACCAGGTCAACACCAGCAACCTTTAAAAATCAATTTGTTATTTCTCCTACACATAAAGTTTATCCAAATCTGAAAAAAGTTTTGCCATGTAATTTTCCCTATAAACTCTTACTTGTGAGTCTGGCAAGGTGCCAATACTTCTTTCTTCGGGTTGATTGATTGACCCATATAAAATCTATAATGAGAATGATTGATCGACACTGATCAATTCCCTAATTACCAACCCGTATCGCTAAGACCGCTGGGTTATTGATTATCTTTACAATCGATACCCAGGCTTCACCTTAACAGCCCGGAATTCCACTTTCTAAATTCATTTTCCTTGGACTGTCTTTCCTGGGGAGAATTATGTTTTCATGTCAGGCTATCTTGATTTTGTTTTCACCAAGGGAGAAAAAAATCAATACAATTGGTATTCATTTCCCGTTTCCGCAGACGAATTAAATGATCTCAATTCGTAGATGGCCAGTATCGCTTATTGTCGATATTAGCAACAATGTAGTGATTTCTCCTTATTTCAAATATTTGCCAATTATCCAAGCCCTGTATTTGTTGCCATAGTTACGCAGTTCTCACTGATTCTTTTGAAACAGGTAAATGATCGAAAGGGATTAATCAATCGATGGAATATACCGGCGCAATAACCTCACCTAATAATGTAAATAGCCTAGATAATTCTGTAAACATTCATTTGTTTGGTCTTTATGTTGACATTTGGCTCACAATAGACTTCTTTTTTTCTTTCTAAAAATACATGATCCTGATTTTAAGAAGTCAATTTGGAGATAACAAAGATGGTAGACACAGATTCTGTCAATGGAAAAAACAGTTACTTCAAATGTTTCACACATGTAGAGTTCATTTTCTGCCAGTGTTTGAGATTATAATAAATGTCTCCTAAGTTTTGAGATTTCAAGAATTAGGATAATAAAGAATTTTTTCACAATGTTTGAGATTATAATAAATGTCTCCTAAATGTTGAGATTTCAAGAATTAAGATAATAAAGAATTTTTTCACAATGGTTACTAGGATAATAATAAAAGTCTCCCAAATGCTGGTATTTCAAGAATTGTCTTAGATAGTTAGGATAATAATGGTTGGGATAATAATAAATGTCTCCTAAGTGTTGAGATTTCAAGAATTGTCTTAGATAGTTAGGATAATCAATGGATGAGATGATTGTCAAAACGGTCAGTGGTGGAAATGTTCAGTTAACTTCTGGTTTAATTTTCAGAAATAGCAGTTTGCAGGGCCATTTTCTAGACAGTTTTGCAAGGATATTTGTTTAATGGTTGTTATGTTTCTTGCTGCTGACAAATATTGAGTCTTACGCAAATTGTGTGCCTCGATCTTTGCTTGTAATTAACTAGTTGTTCTTTTCACTGAATGTAAATTTGATTACCAGGTTTTTTAATTGAACAACGGCAACAAGAAGCCAAAACAAAACGTGTAAACACTAAGTCAATGTTGTCCAAGAAAACAAGGGAGTGAAGACAGGGCAATGATGTGTTAGAGTGCAGCTCTAGTCCCTTAACTGTTTTAAAGTCATCTTAACTACATTGTAAAACTACAATTACATGTAAAGAAGTATGGGTGTAACAATACATTATACTATCAATTTATCACTATAGTTCCTGCTCCAATAGTCAATTTTGAAAACTCTTGGGGTAATACAATACTAGGAATGTCATGTTTGGCATTATTTTTGTTCACTGCATTCAAATGGTGCATTAAAATGGACCATGGATAAGGTTTCAAAAGATTATTAACTACTAGACATAGTCTCTCCAACATTTTTAATGAGAGCCTTTTGCATTAATGCATATTTTGAAAGTTCAAAATATATATTCTGCACTTAATTAAAGCAAAATCACATGTATGTAGCAGTATTGCAAATATTCCAAAATTATACCAATAGTGTTATTGACATTTGCGGTATATATTGTCAGATAGTCCGAGAAGGGGCAACAGCCAGATAAGAGACAATAATCAGACACGAGGCAATATTTAGACGGGAGGCAATAGTCAGATGAGAGGCAATAGTCAGACGAGAGGCAATAATCAGGCAAGAGGCAATATTTAGACGGGAGGCAATAGTCAGATGAGAGGCAATAATCAGGCAAGAGGCAATATTTAGACGGGAGGCAATAGTCAGATGAGAGGCAATACTGAGATAAGCGACAAGAGTCTGATGAGACACAATAGTCCGAATAGAGGCAGTAGTCCGAATAGAGGCAATAGTCATATACGAGGCAATTCTCAGATGAGAGGCAATAGTCAGACAAGAGGCAATAGTCAGGCAATAGTCCGACAAGAGGCAATAGTCAGACAAGAGGCAATAGTCAGACAAGAGGCAATACTCAGATTAGAGGCAATACTCAGACAAGAGGCAATAGTCAGACAAGAGGCAATAGTCAGACAAGAGGCAATACTCAGATTAGAGGCTATACTCAGATTAGAGGCAATAGTCTGAGAAGCAAGTCATAATTATCTAACTTTCAAAATCTGTATGAATTATAATTGTTTTGAGGGCCTGCTACCTGATGATCTTCGGTCTATGTAGTGTACTGATCACAAAATCGAATCTCCAAGGTGACCTCAGGTATATGAGGGTGTCCCACGAGATAACTGGCTATCACAGAGAGTTTTATGGAGATTCCTTTACACCTTTAACTGTACTACATGTAGGTGTATGCAGAAAAAGAGGTGGACGCTCCATCGTCATAAAAGTGAAGCACACAAATTGATCTGTGAATCAGTGTACATGTACAATCTTTATTAAGCTTTTGTTCAAACAGGTAACTCCATATGTTATGTTATGTTGGGTTACATTGCTGTCATATAAGTGACGACTACTAATCATGGCGTTAAACACCTGCCAATGAATAAATACACCTATTGATTTAAATCTGGTTAGCCCATAGCATTATACATGAATTATACGCATTAAGCCTTCTAAATTAAAAACATCGGAGTTAAAATCCCTTCATATTATTCTGTGCTTGTAACTGTTGGTTTACTCTATTTAAATCCAATCATTTACTCCTAACATGGTATCCAACAGGGTGTTAACAAAATATTTACTAATCCTTCAATATCCTGGTTTGTTTAGGCTGTTCATGTATTATTCAGCGTGCGTCTGTTAGTCCGCGTGCATTGTAGAGGCTTTAAGTCAGGTAGCTATGTCATGATATCGCACCTTGCAAAGAAATCATTAATCACAGCAGGTGCCCGAAATCTGATTTAGCTCCTTTATAAATAACTATAAATTCAAATTACCTACGTACGGGTTGATAGAAGAGGCAACTTCCAGTGGATTTGTCTGTTTTAAGTATTGAATAAGAATTAAATTTTATTCAAAATGCACACTTTTTCAAATAATCAACATGCATGCAGTGCTAGAGGAGTTGGGGAGGAAAGTAATCAGCTAGCTGCCTGATATAAGCTTGTTTGTTGGATTGGGGTTCAACGCTGTACTTAAGTTTTATTTCACTCATGTGACAACATGCCAGCCCAACAGGTGAAAAAAATCCCCCTTAATGCCACTGGCAACTAACACAGATAATCACACAACTTAATACAATGACATCACAAAACTGATGAGTTTCCTGATGTGGCATAGATAACATAGCACCAGGTCAACTGGAAGCTCCCAGAGCACCAGGTCAACTGGCAGCTCCCAGAGCACCAGGTCAACTGGAAGCTCCCAGAGCACCAGGTCAACTGGAAGTTCCCATAGCACCAGGTCAACTGGCAGCTCCCAGAGCACCAGGTCAACTGGCAGCTCCCAGAGCACCAGGTCAACTGGCAGCTCCCAGAGCACCAGGTCAACTGGAAGTTCCCATAGCACCAGGTCAACTGGAAGTTCTCAGAGCACCAGTTCAGCTGGAAGTTCTCAGAGCACCAGGTCAACTGGAAGCCTCCATCCAACCACACCAGATGCATACAGGACATCATATCACAAAGAGCTTGCATGTATTTAAACTAAATCAGTTAATGACATTAAATATGAAATAGTGTAAAGTCACACTCTTATTCAGATTTAGGATAAAAACTGTATGCTAGTTAGGGTTATCCCCTAACATGTATTTTTGATGCATTCTTTTTTGTCAGTGATATTGAAGGGTTTCCTTAGCCAATCAGGTTGGCATATCATCTATTTAGTGACATGACCTTAAAAAAAAGTAAGGCATGAAACTCAAATCAAACCAAACTTTGTTAATGTCATAGTAAAGAAGAAACAACACCACTGAAACGGACCCAGTCATTAGTAGGAAACAGATTTCACGACCAGATAACCATAACTTTTATGAACCCCTATTTGTTTGATGCATGGGTTCACTTCTACTTCTTACTTTTACTCTTTTTTGAATTTGTTTAATTTGAACTTACACCCAAATATCTGTGTGTATGACATATGTGTCACAATGTGTGTGGCACATCTATTCTATACAGTGTTATAACACTCTACTCATGATGACTGGTTACCAATAACAACTAAATATTACGATCTGTGCAGACACTTGTCTCTCATGACTTTTCTAGAACATAAGATAATCCATCGGTTTTAACTATTTCACAACTGTGTGATTAATATCATCATCATTCCTGACGTAATTAATTTTAAAGTTCAAGTGGCATAGTAGAATTTCTGGTGATTTTAAAGTTGATCAATATCCTTGTGGGAGTGGGCCATTGGGCTTATCCTTTGGGAAAAAAGATTATTGAATTGACTTTTCTACTACTTGTAAGTTATTTCTAAATAACTAATTGTTATCATATTGTTTTGATAAGGGTTTGGAAGAACTAGGTGATCTGCTCTAGGTGTGTTAAATACACGTATAACTAGACCACAGGTTGCTGCCTTTCTTTTCACAAAATCAAACATTCTCCACAGCCAATGTCAATTTGAGCAGGCTCCCGTTGAAAATAAGTAAATAAATCAAGGTTTTTGGCAGCGACACGTTTAACGCTAGCCAGTGCGGATCATTTTCCAATTTAAAAATATCTACTGGGTGTCAATACGGTAGCTCATGATCACAACTTAACCTGGCCTGCTTGGCATGGTGATCAGACTGAGGTATTTTTCACAGCGGTCCCTGTACAGAGACCTGTTAGTGTCTCGTCTCACTGTTGTGTATTCGAGGATTACCTGTGTAGCCAGTTTGATCCAGTGTCGATCCTCGACCGTATAATTATACACTTTTCTGACAGAAACTGAGCTTTATATTCTGCCATTTTCTGACAAATGCCTAAGCCCGTCTCTGACATCATCTGTCGTCGCAGCCTACTTTTTTTCACCGTTTTTATTTTTGGGATTTTATTTCTATCAATGTTCCCAGCCACAAAACTAACATTTTTCTCATGTTCTTGCATAACTGTGGTTGTTATAAATGTATACAATCTCCTCTTATGTTTGTTTTCTTTCAAGCCACTGTTGCATTTACAAATCATTGATTGTTTGGCCTATATCCCGCCAGAATGAATTTATTAGATGTGATTATTAAGCCACCATAGCTTGTTTTTTAACGTATCAAGAAACGTGATTTTCTAACTTGTAATTATTTTATATTGCTGTAAAACTAGGCTTTCATTTAAAGCAAAGAAAAATACTGCATTTTATGCACTGTCTGGGGAGCTTAATTTTCCAATAATAATGAAGCTCTCACATTTACTAGTCCCCTACCGTAGGAACCAGCAGGAATCTACAGATTTACCCTTGTCTGTCTATCTATCTGTCTCTGACAGAATCTGTTTCTTGCACTTGTCAGTAATGATTTAGCGTAGTGAACTTAAAGATTATGACTTTCAAACAGTTTCTTTGTTGTTGTTTTTTGTCTCTCTCAAAGTTATGATCACTCATTGATAAAATGTTAAATCTCTCTCCAAATCCTATGTAGGGCCCGCAGCGGCCATGGGGTAGTGGTTAACAGCGCGCTTTTTAACGCCTACTGCCATTTACCGTTGACAGGATCTAGTCCGTCTGTCGACCCTCAGGTATATGAGTGGGTCACAAGATGTGGCTCCGGCAATCGCAGGGGTGGTTTTTACGAGGTTTCCTCTCGGTTTTGCACTATACTAGGGCAAGGAACAGTGTGAAGTGGACAATCCATCGTCATATAAGTGAAATACCCTTGAGTACGACGTTAAACACCAAACAAACAATCAAGAGGACCAGGGCACCTCAGCTTATGGAAGGTCAATTAGCTCTTTGCCCCTGGAATATGTTTTCCACATGTGGATCTATATAGACGGAATATCTTTGTAGAAAATGTAAATTTTTTAAAGTAATATAAAAGAGTCATAGGCATAGAAAAGTATATTTTTTCTTTATCAGGAATACTTGCTCTATCTAAAATTGCTCAAATATCTTTGCTGTAAGCGGTTTGCCGGACGTAACAGTTAAGTAAATTATGGAGACTGAAAAAGAGAGAATAACTTACATAAGTTTTGATATTATATAAGATTGATTGGTGTTATAAACCAAGCTTTTCACTTATTTCACTGATATGACGGCGGTGAATTCCAACAATAATTGACACTAACACAACCAAGATGTGAATCTTTCTATAATGTTGGCACAAGCAAGATGTGAATCTGTCTATAATGTTGGGAAGTCAATTTTCCTCTCGTGCCAAGTAAAGACAGTATTGCTACCCTTCAAATACACTAGGGCGTGATTATATAAGATAAGAATATGAGAGTGAACTAACAAAAACCTGAGAGTGGGTTGATGGGTAATGAGTATGTTCACACTGGTAATAATATACACAAATCACGTAATCTACACTGAGTCAGCCCAGGTGTACCAACACATCTATGCTGTTATAACGGTTAACAAAGTTTTAAAAGAGTTAATTGTGACTTAGGAATGAAGGCAATTGGTGCGATTATTCCTTTACGAAAGAGAAATTCTCAGAATAACAGGGGTCAGCTTGAACTAGTCAAAAACAGAAGAAAATAAATGGCAATAATCCAAAATTGAAGTACAAGACATGGGGAATCAGTCATGTATACGATGTCTTATCGATAACACACTTACTGAATTTCACAGACTGATTATAATCTTACATCAAAGCCATAGTGAACATTTACCTACTAAGATCTGTGCACTCTTAGCAACCTTTTTGAACCAATAATTAAAAAAAAACAAAATTTGTTGCCTCTGTAAAAAGTTCCACCTGGGCAAAGTCCCTATACTTCACTTAACCTATATACATGTAGCTGTGCCAAGGCAGGCTGAATTTTGGGGGGCAAAAGTTGGGAATAATGATAAATTGGAAAGTCATTTTACTATTAAAACAGAGGGAATATAGGTTTTCTGTTTCAGCTACCACAAAGATGAATATTTTACATGTGTTACACATTGTGGTTTTCGTCCACAGAATGCAGTACAGTACATGGCTTACAATGTACATGTATTTGCTTGTTTGAGTGGGTTTTAATGCTGTGATTAAGGTTATTTCACTCATAGGACGGCATGTCAGCCTAATGGGCAAAGGTTTTGTTTGTTTGTTTGATTGGTGTTTAACGTCGTACTCAAGGGTATTTCACTTATATGACGACAGAGACAAAAA
>JAVFBX010187870.1:0-13721 GCA_034783855.1 Mopalia kennerleyi | reverse complement strand
CACAAACAGATCAGCTTCATGTTCCCCTTTAGCTCTGAGAGCACCAGGGCAACATGAAGCTCCCTCCAACCGCCCGCCTTTACTGGAGAAGTTGATAACACACACCACTCACAATTGAGTGAAATAACCTAAAGTATGGTTTAAAAACCAAATCAATCAACAGTCACTTTGCCCCTTAGCTCTTAGGGTGAAAAGTAAAACAAGCAAAAAATCTTATCTTTATACTCACTGATGAATTTTAGGAAAGCCCACCATTTTTTAAGCACAAAACATAATTTTGTAGAGATTGAAAGTTGAAGATCACATTTACCTTTTCAGCAGTTAGATCCCTCTGAGATTGAGCTAGCATCTCATAGCCCACCATAAACTTTTTCACAGTGGCTGATCTCAACAGAGGGGGGTAGTACAGAGCATGGAGCTGCCAGTGGCTATTATCATCATCAGCCTTACTTCCTGTCGGTGCTCCTACAGAAAAGAATTAAAATTAACAATATTATTTCTATCAGATTTGTCTTTAATATAAGCTTTATTGATTGGGGTTAAAACCCGTATATATTTTATTCGTTTGGGGTATCAGTCGAATACCAGGAAATCGTCACAGACAACACACAAAACGTAAAAACAGAGGAAAACAAGAAAAAATGTCCTTAATTTTCAGTTAAAAAAAAAGTGACAACCAATCAAATCTGTGCTGTACTCAAAATTGGGGCTTAAGAACATAGAGTATCACTCAAATGAGTGATGTCAACCATTTACAACTGACAACAACCAACGGTAAGATAAATGCACGGAATGTAAAAAACAAGGGATCATGAGTGAAAAAAGCAACAACCAATCAAATCTGTGTAGCTTGGCAGCTCAGAGGGTACCCACAGCTCAGAAACCTATCAACTATAAATAGCTGGAGAAGAAATACTATAATAATCTCCTATGTATGTCGAGGGTAAGGGAGGTAATTACCTTTATTTTATGATTATGAAAACATAATTGTTCTTTATAGCAATAAGTACCAAATGAAAACATAAAATTGAAATGCCATCTCACCATGCCAGCCCATAGAATAAGGAAAGGAAATCTCAAATAAATTGTCATATTTTGTCAGCAGTTTTTTCATCATGTCAGCAAGAGAAGTCTTTTCTGCATCGCTCAAATCAGCCAGCCTGGTAACGTGACGTTTGGGTAGGAGCATGGTCTCGTACGGCCAGACAGCCCAGTAGGGAACCAGCCACACCCAATCGGAGTTCTCCAATAGGACTCTCTCCTGAAACATCCAGAATCAAGTGAAATGTACATTATATTATGTATCCCCACATTATATTATATATGCCTACATTATATTATATATGCCTACATTATATTATATATCCCTACATTATATTAATTTATATATGCCTACATTATATTATATATCCCTACATTATATTATATATCCCTACATTATATTATATATCCCTACATTATATTATTTATGCCTTTAATAATGTCCCAGTGATGACGGGTGTATGCTGGTGAGAGGAGTGGCTGCGGATGCAATTATAGCTGGGGTGAGTTTAACTGTATTTTTGTTATTTTAGGAAAACACTTTCTTAGTTTGAACAGATTATCCTCCATGTCTGTCGGGATCAGGCCCCAAATGACACTGCAGTATATAATCAGATATACTAGTAGTTGATCCACTGAACTGCTTGACATAAATACGGCAGGAAAAAATTCTGAAAAGATGCAATTTGACATTTCAAACTTTTATTACTGCTTCATAATCAGATATAGTAATGATGATTGGGACATTTCTCAAATAGCTCAGTATTTGGTTGTAAACCATTCTATAGCACTCATTCACAGGAGTCCTTTCTCATGTTGGAACTAACCTTTTTTTTGTTGATAATTCATATAAGAGACACACAATTTTATAGAAAACAAAGCAATTTGCACAACCAGACAGCAGAGACAAATGTTAATCACATTTATATTTCCAAATGCTGGGAATATTTTAAGCGAGATGGAAGAACACCTAAAACAACTGCATATAGTCCTTTATCTTTTTCAGAATGTGAAAGAAAATTATCTACCCTGATTTTTTAATTTCTACACAAATCCCATTTATAAAATACCACCTTTGCTTACCTCCCTTTTTGCCAACTCCTGTTTGACATAATCCACCAACAGAGGGACATTATGTTTCTGGAAGTACTCTCTTTGTGTCCTATCTTTTACTGCTGGTTCATTCGGCATGAAAGAACTTGCCCAAACCTGCATATAATTGTGGGAAAAGTGTTAATAATTAAGAAACTAGTATAATAAAAAAAAAGATTGATTGATTGATAAGTGTTTATACCATGGTCCACAGAATTTCACTTATATAATGATGGCGTAGACCAACAATAATAAACACTAGCACAACCATAAAATGTACAGTGTTTTGATTAAGCTGGAAAACTAATCTACCTCCTGCGTTTAGTAAAACAGTATACAACAAACAAACAAAATCATATGAAAATTTGGACTAAAAACTGCTAAAAGACAATGTGGTGGTGTATTGTATTCCAATTTCCAACATGAATGGACATTAGCATAATCATACAATCACACTATGTGAAGTGTTTTCCTGTGTTAAAAAAGTTAAGGCAGCATTGCTATGCTCCAAATGTATAGACTCCTACATTGGAAATTGTGAAGTTATTTATCTGCCAAACTGTCTGAATCCAAGCACATACCTGACAATGTGGGTGAGGATTAGAACATCCCATCACAGCTCCTCTGTTCTCAAATATCTTGAAAAAAGATTCAAAAATGATTTTTTAAGTAACTGAATTAGTGTGTTAGAACTTAATTAAAATTCATCACAAATATTTTTTGCGTATTGGTAATTATTGTCCTACTCAAGGACATTTCACTTCTATGAATTTGCATTGAAATTTAGATGACACTGAAGATTTCTCTCAAACACCATCTCCACCATTTCTGCAGTGATATGCAGTCTCTGGAAAACTTCTACTTTATAGCTGTTTTTGAAGGTAGCCTCAAGCTCCTTGTAAGTTTCCTTATCATTACTCAAATAGGTGTAAAGAAAAATATTTACACTGAAATGTTCAGAATACATGTAGAACAAAAACATTTTGTAGACCAGCATATTTTTTCAAAGCTCTGGATAACTCGGTGAGTTAAAGCCAACGCTGTCTGTATTGCCATTAATAACTCCACTATACACATTTTTTTTTTAATTTGTCATAAATTTTGTAAAAAACATTGGATCATTAACTAACCTGAACCCAGTCATATTTCTTCCCGATGTCCACAGATATTTCCACCCACTTGTCAACTACGGATCGTATCTCTGACGGGGTCATCAGTGGCAGGGTCAAGTCAGAGTGAGGGTGGAAGCACATCACTTTACACGTCCCTTTAGCAGACGCACAGCGGAATAACGGATTCTCTGAGCTCTCTGCCCAGTGAAATATAAATAAAGATAAAACTGAATTAAATGAACACTGACAGAGGACATATGGCCTTTTGAGTCCTTACACTCTTGAATTTATCACTCTGATATTTATCTCATAAAACACTTGTTTGATTTAGGTTTAATGCTTCACTCATGTGAAATCATTTATAACACCACTAGCAAAAAAACAAAAAACATTCACAGGATGTAATACAAGGAGATGACAACCACAATGTCTTCCTGTTGCCCCAAAGATCTGACAACACTGGGGCAAACCGGCGGCTGCCTCCCATCTGGCCATCCTGATAGAATATAAATACTAGTAAATTAATTGAGGGATTCGGATCTGATAAAAATGATCGTTTTTCAAGATGTTATGTAAAAATGGCAATTACCAGGAAATGATTGTCTTTTTTTTAAAACAAATTAAATCATTTTCATTTGACACACTAATATTCCTTAAAAACAAATAAAGTTCATTTAGTGTTTTACACCAAGAAACACATTACAATATGCAGTCTGAATAAAAATAAAAATCTGTCTTGTATCAGTCACTTATTGTTTTCAATTTGAATAATATTATTCTTTTCTCTGTGTTTTGAAAAATGTGTGAGCATACCATAGTCAGGGCCCTCTTCCAATAATGCTGGAAAGTCATTGGTAAACACATAGGTACTGTCATAGTCTGCAGTCAGCTGAAAATTAAAAGTGATTTGTTTGTTTGTTTATTTGTTTGATAGGGGTTTAACAGATTGTGCACTTCACACTTTTCCTTGCCTAAATCGGCGGAAAACTGAGAGGAAACCTCGTAAAAACCACCAACACAATTGCCAGAGCCACTGTGGCACACCATGTGAATCGCTCATATACCTGATGGTCAACAGATGGATTCAATCATGTGAACGGTAGGTAACATTAGAGTATACTAATATAGCAATTACTAAGCCAGGACCGCAGGCAAAACTTGAAAGTGAGGTCAGCATTATAACCTAGCCCACCATCTTAATGACTTATTATATTTCCTTAATTTTTTTGGCACCCCAAATAGTTTAAATTTAATATGAACTTAAGAAACTGTTATACTGTTATTGGTTACGCTTTTGTCTATAGATAGTTACCATTCCATTAGAGCGGGTGACCCCTGGACACAGTGGGTTATTGGGGTCATGCCTGGGAATCCTCTCTTCCTCTGGCTTCTCCACCTGTCCTTTCCAGGGTCTCTTCATTCGGTGAGGAGACACTAACACCCAGTCATCTTTCAATGGATTGAACCGAATGTGCTGGTGCTCTAGAAGAAAGAGTGCAAATGATTGTATTGGTCAATGGTGTATGTAAAATACTTCATGTAAATTCGTTTATTTTCCAGCCCAATTAAAACATAAGTTTGACATGGAAACATGGATTGTGAGGAGAAACTTAGTTGTTAGTTTAACATGGCAATTTTGTTGTTGAGGAACGGTAAACCGTTCGCCCAAATCAGAGATGTGGTGACCTTTACGTAACCCAAACGATCGTTCGCTGCTAAAGACATACCCTGATATATCAAGGCATTGAGGCACACAAACCAAATGTCAAGACATTAAGGCACACAAAGCAGACCTTAAGGCATTAAGGAATAAAACCAACCAGAGCAGTATCCAGAGCCATTTTAGTAACGTAAAACGTATGGGCGCCCAAACTATTTCAAGCCCAAATTAATGTCAATATATTACTATTTTCGTAATATCCCTGTTAAAATCAAGCTAAAACCGGATTCAGAACCATGATTATGGGATAGGAATTTGGGATAGGAACCTGGGAAATTTGTCTAGAAATTGCCCTGGTTTAATAATTTCACATTGCAGAGAATGAATATTTCCGCAGCCCTTGCTATAGTGGGCAGGCACACCAGGACTAAAATGGCATACACATAAATGAAATTCCAATCCAATAAACCTTTCTTACTGTTTAAATAACTAACCATGGGGATCACCAGTGGTTAAAAAGGTAGATAACTCTGTCACCCATATGACAGGTAGAGCCACCTATGTCATTGATCAAGAATAGCATTCTATTGAATATTCATGCCATGCTATAGTGCGATGGATTGCACTTCTCATTATATGGGTTACATAGTAATCTCCCCTTTCTTCCAATGGTGACCCCATTAGTTTGTTGAGAATGAATGTATGTGAATATTGTGATTGTATTTATGTTTGTCAGACCCGCCCACTTATGCTGTGAGTGTGGGAGGAGCCGTAGATATTCGGGATGATGATGATGATGGTCCAGACTGTAACATGGGAGACCTCACCTACACACCCATGTATACCTATGTGTATGACTACAGACCTCCACCAGCCTATTCAGAGGTTAGTTCTCTTCTTACCATAATAATCATGTATAGAGCTGTTTGGCTTGCCACATTCACCACCATACATATACACAGATCCGGTTCGACACCAGCAGTGGTTCAGCTCTCAACACTGGTATACACAATAACATGGTAGCTCAGGCAAATAAAATATACTTTTTTTTTCACACTCACATCCACTTAATTTTTTTTCTCTTTTTTTTTTTAAATTCTCATGTACATAGCATGATTAAATGTCACTATCAGCAAGTAATAAAATTGAATCTATCTTCCTTTAATATTATCTTATATAATGCATAAGAACTGTCATATGTTAAAAAAAGTATCAGAAAGGGAGAAAGCATTATTCAATGGCTACATGGGCCACACAAGAGCAAAATTTTTGCTTCATCACATAGATTTTAACTGGGATTACAAAATACAGGGATATGAAGCTTGACCATATCCAAGCCCAATCCACATAAAATCAGATACTCGGTATTGTTCTCATTCGTCCATTTCCACAAAGCATTCAGAAAACTGGTGAGCTTGACAGTTGTCAATGCGCTTGTGCATTACTATGGTGATAGATAGCTCATGAGAGTCTCTCTCTTTTTTTACCAATTATAAGTAACACTCTTTTTTCCCTGTCTGGTTGCCATCCTGGTTCATGTCTGGTTCTTTTCTGCATAAGATATATAGCTATACAAATAGCTGGTAGCAATAGTCCAGTGTGTCAGCTAAAATATACTCTGCGATTAGCTGGATGTCTGATTGCAGAAATGTGGGGTTGTGACTAGCTTGTATATTATATATTAAGAAGATAAACCAGACAGATTTATGATTATGAACACAACATGGCATCCAAATTAAGGAACTATCATATGTTACTGTATATAATTTAAGTACTTCAATTCATGATCATGTATAAATGCTGTGTAAACTGAGAGAAGGCATGAAAGCAAGTGATGCTATTCTGCTTGATGATTTTGTCCGTCCTTGTGATATATGGTATGAACTAGTACAGATTGTTGCATGTTTACCCAGCTTCTCTCAATCAGTTGATATTGATACAGTGTCTGCCTTGTTAAGACTCCCATTTGTTTTACAGATACCTTATTGAAGCCTGGCATATGGTTAGTTTGCCTAAATGTTTTCTCTTTACCTCTCTAGTTTGTCTATCATCGTTTCGACTCCACATGTACATGTATTACAATAATAATTACCTCAGTGTAATAGTGCATGGTTTTTTATTGGTGAGTGATGCTCCTATACTCTTTGACCTTGCATGCGTTTTTATGACTTTATAGATGTGTCCCTTAATAAAAGAGTGGAAAATTTACTTATGCATGTATTTTTCTTTCCTATGAACACTTCAACAACACATGTCATTACAAACATTTATAATTCAAATATGGTAGCCATCCATGAATTACATCTGAGCATTTGTGACGTTGATGGGTTTCTCTCATGTAAATGTGCACACTTTACTTATACTTGTGTGGTCTTTTGTTGCCACGACAGAGTGATGTCCCTTTGTTCAGTTTCGTCATTTTAAGCACCCCTTACAGCAACTACCTATTCTTTAACATTACTTCTTTTGTTTATAAAAACATTGTTCAAAGCTCACAAAAGTTTTATTTCAACCTGTATATGTATATACATGTATTCCCCATGCAAAGGTCAACCCTAGGGTCCTCCGGGGTCATGTCATAAACCCACTTCACACAATGTCTACCTTCAGAACTCAAAACTCTTGTAAAACACTATGGTTTGTTTTAGGCAAACAGTAATTTTTTGCACGGGTTTCTATAACCCATTGTGCAGCATTTTAGCTGATACGCTAGTAAAATCAGGGTAAAGTACACTTTAGGATAGAACCCAATCTAACAGGTATATGAAGGAGTCGCACGTTGTGGCTCCGGCAATCGATGGAGTAGTTTTTACAAGGTTAACTCTTGGTTTTCCACTGTGAAATAAATAAGCAAGGCAGAGTGAAATGGACAATCCGTCGTCATATAAGTGAAATACCCTTGAGAACGATGTTAAACACCAATCAAACAAGCCAACAAGTCAACTCATTTTGATCAGTAAATTTGACATTTTACAGGATGATAATACACTCTGTTTGCTTGTGTAGTATTCAACACATACTGATATTATTACATAGAATATTTGTGACTTTAAACTCTTCAAACAGCTTAATATCATAGAAAGGAGTGATATTTATAAGCTTACTACAATATATCTTTATAAGAACATATAAATAGTAGCATGTTGAACCTGATATAGCATGAAAACTCTTAGACTGTTAGTAACTACTTTATTATTGAAAGTATTTGGTGAAACATTAAGAAAATATAATATTACCTTGGTGACATTTCTGTTATGTCTTGTTTCAGATTGACCCTCATCCCGTTGAAGCTCACAGTTCTGAGAGTGATGATAGCTTATAAGGAAGCAAACTGGTGGATGGTAGCTCTCCATTAGCTATACAAATGTTAGTATGGGGCGATCAGCAACCCTCAACCAGACATACCTGGCTGATGCCCCCAGCCTTCGTCCTATGTATGCATTCAAGTAAGAACAGACAGAGCATCATGTATGTCTAACAGTACTCTCTATGGCCAGAAGGTAGAGATAAAAATACAGGACATGACAATGTTTTGGTGACTGTGAAATAAGATAAATACTGCACAGTGACTCGGATTTTAGTCATGAGCTTGTACACATGGTATTTTGGTGTCATAATTTTTTTTTTAAACTCTGGGATCAAGAGATATTTGTGTTTTGTAGTAACATTTGACACAGCCAGATACATGTGATTTTGCCATATCCCAGAATACTGGGTGGTAAATTTTGGTCAACCTTTTTTTGAAAATCCGTGTAGAAGATACCCATATTTGGGTATGTTATCCTGGTGCTTTGGATCTAGCAGTAGTAAAGTTCTCTCTTCTTAACAGGAGGTTCTGTAATTGATTCCTGGCCATTTTTTTCTGAATACTTTAAAGATGTGTCTTTTTTTGCTGGGTGATCAGCAAAGAACACAAAGTCTTAGAGCAAGTATTTGATAATCTTGTAGGCTTATAATATGCGAATGGAGCATCAGGCTGGGTTTCATTACAATGTACAGTGAGGTGGCCACATCAAGTCAGATGAGTGAACCAACCTTAAGTATGATACTTAACAATGTTTTGATTGGGGTTTAATGAAGCTCTCTGCAATACTCAGTCACTTAAATGTAGCTTTTAGATTCTATGAGTGTGAAAACCAACAAAACAAATATCCCTGTTGTAAGAGATAAAGTAACTGGGCTTAGCTTCATTTATACCTTAAGTTCATGATAACTGGCCCTTGAGTATGACATTAAACCCCAATCAAACAAACAAACATGATACCTTACCAGTTTAATGGTAAAAACTGCGTTTATAATGACCAAGTTGCATTTGTCAGTCACCTTGAACATGCTTCATGTATATTACACACCATTTAAATTATGATAGCTACATGTAGCTTTTGTATAGAGATGATTTATAGACTATTTTTTTCAAAAACGAATTGAATCAAACTTTTTTCAGCTTTTTGCAATTATTTATTTATTCATTCATATTTACTACTTTTGTTTAGCAACGTTCAAATGTGTAATATGATACATGTAGCGTTTTGTTTTTGTACATTTAAAAGTTGAAGAAAAGAGTGCTGACTTATTCATGAGCTTCAACTTAAATACTGAATTGTAAGTTAAACACTGTGTGCTCTCATAAAAAATGTTGGAAGTGTCGTTAAACTTTGTAGTTGATATACATGTAGCTCGTTATCATCAAAATGAACTAATTGATACATTGGTTTAATCTGCAGCCATGCCTCTATCATTTATGGATAAACACCTAGTAACTGTTGTCTTTGTTTAGTACTAGTCATTATCGGGGTTGCCATGGAAATGAGACACAAAACACAATCTGTATAGTAAGGTGTCAACATGTTGTCATTAGCATGGCCAAATACATGAGGCTAATCTGTGTTTTTAGTTGTAATCATAATCTCTATGCTAGTATTGAATCATTACAAAACCACTACCCTTAAAACCAATACATATGGAGCTATCAAAAATTCAAGGAAATATTTTGACATGAAATCACTTCTAAAATGTAGGTAAGATGTGAATCAGAGAGCCCATCCCATCTAACTACTCCCATACAATATCCAGTCGGATGTTTGTTCCTAATCACCATCTTGGCATTCAAATGAATTCCTTTCACCGTGCTTGAGATGTTCTATGTTGCTGAATTGTCAATTTCACATGTATATACAGTTTGCAACATGTTTTATCATGGCATTTAAATGAGGAGATATTTTATATGTCTCATCTCATTTAGAGATTATATATATTTTATTGTCAAACATTTCATTTGATAACATATATTTTGAAATACATTTTAAATAATGTAATTGAATTGTACTGATTTCTTTGGGAATTTAAATTGTATTAATTTTGATAACATGTATATTTATTGGTTAGCATGTGAATGCTGATGTATTATTGTATTACAGGATTTGATAAATCATTGTTTATTAATGTATCATTCTTATGATCAAAGATACCTTTTCACATTGAAGAAATTAACAAGCTCTTTCCACACTAAGTAACCATGAACTGGACTGTCAAGCTACCCTCGAATAATACGTAACAATGTATGACAGGTATAAGTCTCTACTTCATATCAAGATTGTTAAGTAAGGTGGTGCTCTCTGAACCATTGGGACAGCACCAAGCTGATATGTTGTACTGTAGTGTCCCTCACTCTATAGTGCACACTCTGTCTCTTGGAATTGTGTATGGGGTAAAACTCTAATCAAACAAACAGCATTTATTTATTGTTGCCAGTGATGTTGAGGGTGATGTGCTTATATAAGCCTTCATATGAGTGAAATAACCTTAAGTATGATATAAACTCCAATCAAACATATCTGTGAGAGTCTGAGAGATGTCATTGTGGACTTATTGTGAAACAGAAAAGCTGACAGTGTTCATTAGACAGGCTCATTGAGTATCTTTATGTGAATCTCTTGGCGCAATACCATTGATACAGTATGTAATACTACAGGAGTTAGATTTAGCAGTGGAAAAAGCTTTTGTATTTTTTTTATCCTGTTTTTTTTGTATGCCATATTTTCTGATACATATATGCTGAGTGTATTGTTTTAACAGATGCTTTTTTTGTCTTATAGCTTAAGCTGGTGATGGTAATAGACGGATAGGCCTTATGCTTGTTCTAAATGCTATATAATTACTGCCTATATAGTCTTGTAGATACATGATAACAGCATGGTCACAGTAATCCTCTAACCCCAAAGTAATGGGGCTGAGAAGGTGGTCACAATGAACCTCCGTTCTTAAGGGGTAGGAATCTCACTTCTCACTAAATTAATTTTACAATTCTTTTTTTTCGGTTTAATTTATTGTCAGAGCGCTTGAACAAATTTCTAGTAAGTGCTTTCCAACAGTATTTATTTAATTCTCGATCTTGAAAGCTAGTTCTTTCTGGGGTGTTTTTGTTTAACATAAATTTGTACTGCATGTATCGCACCTTCTAAATAGATCTCCTATCGTGAAGCCTGATTTTAACAAATGAATCTCAGAACCCTTTATATATTAATGTTTAGTTTGATCACGATTGGCAGGCTTTTAGTTTTTTTTAGCCTATTGTAATTATATTGCCAAAGTTCGTATCAGGGTTGATAAAATTGGTTAGTAAATCACCCGAATGGGTCTATGTAGTAAAACGAATTGAGATTTTCTCACATGAAATGCAATCTGTGTCAAAAACAGAATTCAAAAAGACACTCCTAAATATATGACAACACAACACCACATAATGAGCACTTTGTCTCTCATCCCAATACAAACAACGGTTTTGTTGATTGGCTGGATTTGCATCAAATTGTTTTGGAGATACTACCACATAATAAAATAATTCATAATTCTGTTCCAGGGAATTTTTTAAAACCTTGTTATGAAGAATCCATATTGGATAAAAATGC
Source organism: Mopalia kennerleyi (assembly GCA_034783855.1). Taxonomy (NCBI): domain Eukaryota; kingdom Metazoa; phylum Mollusca; class Polyplacophora; order Chitonida; family Mopaliidae; genus Mopalia; species Mopalia kennerleyi. The sequence goes on along the minus strand of JAVFBX010187870.1, from coordinate 1,908 downwards.
TAAAGAATTTGTATTAGTAAGGATGTTTTACATTTCATAATTTTTGAACCTGTTAATAGAATCATGACTTTCTCATGTACCGTCAAAAAGTTGTGTTAATTCTGTTAAAATTGTGAAGTCAATACCTGAGAAATGCACTGTGTATAATAGTTTATCTATTGTGTGTTTGACACATCATTTTTATTGGCCCTGAGTTGTTGTTGTACTGGGACGAGTTGCTCTAAAGGCTATAAGCCACTAACACCAGATTAAATTGCTTATACTGGATTAGACCTTCAACATGACGTAATACCGTCTAATAGTGGATTAAATTTAAGTGCTTCGAGCAACCAGTCCCTGGTGCTATATGTTCAATTACTGACTTAATCCTGGATTAGATGACACCCTGCAATGCTGAAGGCATATGGCTAATCCTGGATTAGAGGACACCCTGCAATGCTGAAGGCATGTGTCTAATCCTAGTTAGTGATTTAATCTTCTAGTAGAGACAAATCTGGGGTTTGCGCTCATATGGTCTTATTTTATGATTGCCAAACAGTGAACTAGAGTGTAGTTTAAAGATCTTTCATGTGCTATATTTGTTGTTTTTCTATTGCATTTGATATTTGTCCGAGCTTTTAGATGTTATGTTGATGACGATTGACCATATGCGTCAGCTCTATCTTTTTTAAGGCTGAATGACTCGTGTCTATTTTCTCTGACTTTTAAACACTTGGGATCAATGGAACTATTAACATGTGACCTGAATAAAATGTTACCCCGACAAAGCAGGTCTAGTTCCAGACAATCTTTCTGGATTAGTTATTTTAACTTATTATTTTCCTTGATCTCACTATGAACAACCATGTCCTAATTTTCTGGATAAATACAATAATATTTCTGCCATAAATGCATTTGATGTGAGAATCTTCTAAACAGGCTTTGGGATTTAACACACGGAGGACTGATTAATTTTCATATGAATTACATTTTCTCTGATTGATAAAATGGTGACATTTAGGATTGTTACAGTCTGTTAATATCAAAACCATGAAGTGAGGTGTTACTTAATCAATATGATAAGTGTTGTTCATGTACATGGGTTATTTATAAAACCTTCGCAATATGTAAAATTGTGAACAACCATGTGCATTTTATTTCAAATAATACAAGGTATAAAACCAACTTCTGAGCACCGGATTCCTCTAACCCTTTTTCGGTTTTGGTTTCTTCATAATATTGCAAAGCGTACTATTAAAATAATTTACAATAACGTCACTACAAAATTATCAGAGACCATGATTTGTTTTTTTCTGAATTGTTTTATAAGCGAGATTAACACGTTAAGAATCTCAACATTTTTACTATACGAGATTGGATCAAATGGTTTGATAAAAAAACTTTATATCGTTTGCTATTTTTAGGCAGTATTTTATTTTATGCTTATTTATTTTCGGTTTTATCTGTTATCAATGTTTTGTTGACTGATGTTGTGATTTTAGATTTTTAAATAAGGGAAGACATGGATCTTTATATTATCAGCATATTTTTGTGTGCTAGTCGGACTTTTGTGTGAATTGTTTTGATTTATAAATTGTATCTGATGGGGTTCTTTTTACAATCATTTATGTTCATAATTACTCTATATGATTAGAAGCTTACTTTTTTGTTATCCTGTAAAAGCCTGCATGTGTGTGTCTATCTTGGCAGTTTTTGGTTAGACTTACCCGTCAAGGCAACATAACAGTAAATCTATCACATGGTTTCAAAGAGAGTGGCCCCGTGTGGGAGCGGGTTGGCCAGTCCTGCAGAATACCCCCTCAGCTTCCTCGGTCGTAAGAGGCGAGAAAATAGGAGCTTTCTGTTGCCTGGTGTTCTCAGAGCTAAAGGGAAACAGGAAGCTGATCTGTTTGTATGTTTTATTTTTGT
>JAVFBX010187869.1:5470-24545 GCA_034783855.1 Mopalia kennerleyi | reverse complement strand
AGGGAACATTTCATTTGATCGCAGAAAGGTAAGCTATGTTAATGGTGTTGACCCACCTCTAACCGTTGACAGAAAGGGAACATTTCATTTGATCGCAGAAAGGTAAGCTATGTTAATGGTGTTGACCCACCTCTAACCGTTGACAGAAAGGGAACATTTCATTTGATCGCAGAAAGGTAAGCTATGTTAATGGTGTTGACCCACCTCTAACCGTTGACAGAAAGGTAGCAGAAACGTAAGCTGTATTCATGATGTATGCATTGTAGAGTAACTCGATTACAGGCCATGTTATATACGAATATACGGTTAGAATATATAGAGAATATTACAAAGCGTCGTGTTGGTTATTCTTGCCACCATTCTTGTGTGGGTGCGTGTGTGTGTGGTGGTGGGGTTGAGAGGTACGCATTTTACATAATTTTTGTGTAATGTATATTACAGTGTGAAACGATGGAGGATGGATGTTAACGGAACATGTCCGCAAGAACTGAAACGACGAGGGGTAAATATACCACTTAACTTCTCGTGCAATACGTTAAATGCTGAAATTAACGGTATCTTGAATATGTCTGTATATTATACTCCTATATCAATATCATTTAATTTACCCACCTGCTTTAAAATGTATAGTCTTTAATATGTCGATAAAAGGTTGTCGTCTTGTGTTTCGGGGATGGAGGTAACAAAACACCAACGTACATTTGAGTTAGTCCATTTGGGTACTTAGCTGATGGGTAACTGTTACAAGCGTCCACAAATACAATCTATTTGAACGTTATCAGAATAAATTAATTATAAAATGAGATTAAATACCTTTTAACAAATACATTGTCATATGATTTTTCTCTGTTTTATTCTTGCACAATTTCTGATCATCAAAACAAGACTACATAGTCTCGTTTGTTATCTTCCAGCTCCTCGATAAGTCGATCCTAGCGTATTATCCCTATAGAGACGATTCCTTGTTGCTGTATGAAGTTATCAAATCATATGTTCAAAAGATCGTCCACTTGTATTATGGTAAGTATATAGATGTTGAGATAATGGAAAATAAAGTTATTTAAGTATAAACGGTGTTTTAAATGGATACTTTTATAAATAAAGTATATTATAGACCAATTGCCATTAGATCCGCCAGTGAAACACTAAAATGTTCGACTGTTGCTTTCAATACAAACACTTCAACTAACACGAACCCTGAACTTATGACTAACACGAACGCTAAACCTATCACCAACACTATCCCCAAAACTGACAATATCAAGAACTTAATAGGAACCCTAAACCTAACACCTACACGAACGCTGAACTTAACACCTATACGAACTCTGAACTTAACACCTATACGAACTCAGAAGCTAACACTAACACAAAACCCAGAACCAAAGGCTAACACGAACCTTGAACCTAACACAAACATTCACCGTAAACTTCACATCAACACGAATACTGAACGTAACACGAATTCTGAACTTAACACGAATACTAAATCTTACACAAATACTGAACTAACAGTAATGCAAACCCTGGACCAATCAATAACGTGAACCCTAAACCAAACAATAACACGAACCGTGTACTAAAGACTTTCACGAACTCTGAACCTTTCAACACAAACCTATTACAAACACGAACATCAGATCTGACACCAACACGAACCCTAAAACCTTACACCACACGAACACCAGACCTTATACCAATACGAAACCTGGACCTAATACCAGAACGAATCCTGAACCTTACACCAACACAAATCTGAAACTAAGACCGACTAACACGAACCCTAAACGATATAAGTCGGAACCCTGAACATAACATAAAGACGAACCTGGACCTTACACTAATACGAACCCTGGACATAACCCTAACACGAACAATACACCTGCCAATGACAGTAACCCTGATTCTAACACTGACCTCTGAACCGTACACCAATACACACAAACAAACCGTGAACCAAAAGTAACACGAACCTTGAATCCAACACAAACACGAACCTTGAACCCAACACTAACAGAAGCCTTGAACCTAACACTAACACGAACCCTGAACCTTACACTAACAGGAACCCTGAATTTAACACTTACACGAACCCTGTGCCGTACACTAAAATACTAAAACAAATCGTGAACCAATAATATAACACGAACCTTAAAGCCAACACCAACACAAACCTTGAACTTAGCAAGAATCCTGAACTCAACACTAACACGAACGCTGAAATTAACCTAAAACGAACCCAGAACCTGACACTAACACGAACCCTGAACCTAACTCTAACAGAAATCATGAACCTAAAACTAAGAAGAACCCTGCATATAACGCTTACTTGAACTTCACTGTGAAACTAACACGAATCCTTCCCTTACACTGGCACAGATACTAGCCTGACAGAAACCATAAGCCTAAACCTAAGAATAACACGAACCAGGAACCAAACAATCACACGAACCGTGAACCAAACAATCACACGAAGTCTGAACCCAACACAAACCCTGAACCTTACACGGACTCTAAACATAACTGTAAGGATACACTTTCCAATAATATAAAATAATGACATTGACCGCAAAGAAAAAAATATTAGATAACAAACAATATTTACTATAAAGTAAAAAGGAGGATAAGTATAAAACTACAAACATTAACTATACGCACAAAAGTAGTATAGAAAGGGCAACTCGCAAAGAAAGGGTTCAACGTTATCAATTTGTTTTTAAATGTGTGGGTCTGGGGGTCTGGTGTTAGATTGTCATTACAAATTGTTGAGGACATTTTTCGTAAGGTTTGGGTGGCCCTGACAAGGGCCTTTGGAAGTGAAAAAAGTAGATCCAACCTACTAGTACTTGTTATCCTTGCTCTCGTTCTCGTTCTCCCAGGCTGCCCAGGCCGCGGGTTTGCCTCCTCCCAATAATCGAGGACCATGATGTAGGCCTCGTTCTCCGCCTCCTCCTCCATTACTGTGGTTGCGTAACCTTCGGTTCAGCATGTGTAGTTGGAGGCTGTGGGGTACCCAACGAAAGTTGTTGGCTTCCCTCACCCACCTCTGATGCTGTGGCGTTGTACACCGTCTAGATCTCGACCATCTCGCCTTCCGGCTTCTCCGCTTTCGTCTTGTCAACCTTCAGGTACTGGAGGATTAGATCATTCTGGGGCGGCTCCCCCTCGCGACTGGTCTTCTTCTTCTTCGTTTTCTTTCCCCTTGGCATTCCACCGGTTGACATCATGGCAACAAGTCTGACGGATTTTGGGGGCTTCATGACTGTGGTATGACTGGTTGTTGGTTGGGCACCTCTTTAAATACAGTAAGCGCGGTCGCGTGAGAACCAAATCTGAAGTGTGCTTCCGTGTGTTAGATTTCGTGGTTCTTGACGGCTCGGCTTTGGGAAGCAAAAAATCAGAAAAGGGTGTCTTACATCTGTCGTCGTTCCTGTTAACACAATCTGTTCGACCACGCTTATCACACAAGGATGGGTAGACAGAAAAGGGGGCGGCGAAAGAGCAAGGCAACGAGCAAGACAGGGACCCTGTCAACGACGCTCAAGGGTGTTGCGACGGTTGTATTACGAACCCAACAGCCCGGCGGCCTACAGCGGTCTGAACGGCTTGTGGAAGATAGTATGTCACCAAGGGGCCTACGTGTCGCAAGCTCCGGTGGTGGCGTGGTTGAAAGGGCAACCCAGCTATACGTTACACCGATTTACCCGACGACACTTTGACGGAATGGGGTGATCGTCAGCGGTATCCACAGTCAATGGCAAACAGAGTTGGTGGACATGCATAGCTTGGCCAAACAGAACGACGGTTACCGCTATCTCCTCACCTGTATCGACATCCAAATACGCTTGTGTCACCTGATTTGAACCAAAACGGGGGCTCAGTTGATCAACGCCTTTAAGGCCATCTTTGCTATAGGAAGTCAACCGGACGAAGGGAAGGAATTTCTCAAACGATTTCAACAGTTTTTACAACAAAATCACGTGTTGTACTTCCACACCTGGAATGAAATGAAAGCATCGGTGGTTGAGCGGTTTAATCGGACATTCAAAAGACGGATGAACCAGAATTTTAAAACGACCAACAAACGCTGCTACATTGATGTCGTAGACGCCTTGGAGGCAGGCTACAACAAGGTTTATAACCGCAGTATTGGACATTTTAAGGCTTGAATGGCGAGGTGTTGACTGCTACGTTCTACGAGGCTGAATAACAACTCTTCACCACCACACTCGACGAATACTATCAGGTGGAAGCGATACTGAAGACGAAAGAATGCCGGGGTAAGACCTTCCATTGGGTCCTGTGGTAGGGTTGGCCTGCGGGTTTCAATTCGTGGATTACTGCAACCGTTTCGAGACCTATTTGAACATCACACCCTACATGTCGGTTAGCTGCTGGACAACTCTCGATGGAAAGAGCTCGTGGTCGACAAAGTATGGACCCACAACCCAGGTGGACTAAGAACCCCATTGCCAAACAAAGTGTCGGTGTGCTGTGTATTGTCCTACTCACATTAGGGTTGTGGCTGGGCGCCCTCAGCCTGGACGTGGTCTGGCTTACCGCTAGATACAACAGAAGGAACACCCTCGTTTCTACGCGGATCGATCTCAGCAAGCCGTCCAACCTCACTGCGATCCACCACCTCAACCCACCGGACCATCCGTTCAACGACGTCACTGACAGCCCCAGTCACCGACGTCACTAACACCGCCTACCGCCTAACCGGCTACCCACAGGTCCGACATCACCCCATCGAGGTAGTCAATAACGAGGTCAATGACGAGGTCTGTGACGAAGTGAGCTCAAGTTGATAATCCGCACCACCCCAAAACCACTAGCATGATGGATACGTTCGTGATCGTCGACAATTTCATAGCCGAGGCCTACGAGCGTGTGACGTCGCTCTTTACGAAGGGAAGTCATCATCATGCCGTGTTCGTGGTTCAACAGTATTTAGTGCAGTATAAAACCCCAGGGATGCTTCACAAATCAAACACATCGCCAGATGTACCCGGGTCATGCGTCCTTAGTGTGAGAGAGGTTTGAGGACGTGGCATGGGAGCTCCACAGCTATTTACTGATCGACTTGAAGCAAACGACGCCATCTCGTTTACGAACAGACATCGTCCCAGGCAACATCCAGGTTGGAACATGCTGATAGTATTAAACCCGACGTCAGACCCCCACATGGTTTAGTCCTCAACACCCCCACCTTGTGGATGGATGGATGGACAGCATGTCTACTCGCGTGAAGAAACAGTTACCGACGTTACGTGTCTTGGCTTCAGTCCCTTCTGAAATTTCCTGTGCCCTGATATCAGGTAGTGAGTATCGTGTGTTGACGTTTCTGTGCGAGTGTGCTAAAAACACGTTACAGGGAAACGTCCCTCTCACACGACGTCAGAAGGCTCGATTGCAACCGTATAAAACACAGCTCCGGCTCTTGGTTAACAAAGCAGTCAGTCTGAAACGCAGACGAACCGTTGTGCAACGTGTTGGGTTTTTACTTAGTGCTCTAGCCGCACCTCTCATAGGTCTCGTGAGTTTGCTGTTGGCTGGGAAACGTTAACGACCCACGATCCGCTTCAACGCGCAGGAGGATGACGTCGGTGAGAAGGATGGCATTGGTGGAACCTCAGTTATTGGACGCGTAACAACGCGCTATTATAACCACCAAGATAACAGTGCACACCCAGTGCAGTTCCCTGTGAACCAACCCGTCAAGGCGTTATGCATGCTCGATAAAGTGATGGAAGTGATAGTATGACTAACGAGCCTGTCGGACACGGAGAGAATTCAAAAGTACCATCAGATGTTCCAGCGTTTTTTGACCTTTCACAATCGACTCCGTGGGACAGCCCTGGATCCATCACCCACATCACCCTCAACACGACCCGTCCACCACGTCTGGTGGTATAGTGACCTCGCATGAACGCGCACTCGTGGCCAGCCAGTACAGCCTTTAAATTGAAAATACTGTAGGTTGTCCAGCCACCATGGCAAATCCATCGACCGTTAACCGTCGTTCGCTTCTCTGTATGCTTGGCTTGATGTCGTATGGTGATGCCGGAGAGATGTGCTTGCCATTGGTCAGCTATGTGGGTGGTGGATCGGCGTAGTGTGAAGACCCCTTCGGTCTTTGTGGGTAACCATCGGGCGTAGTGACCCTCGGGCATGTCCAAGGCAAAGCAGGCGAGGTATAAGGCGTTCGTATCAAAACCCACAATATTTTGACATAGCTTTCCACTCCGTATCTTGGTGGCGCCGGCTTTGTGGTGGGGGGTGAGAATGATCAAAGACCCACTGACAATGTTGTCTTTCAAGCACGTGTACATGTCCGCATCTCGAGTCTTGACCTGCGAGAAAAAATTGAACAAGTCTTGAAAAACTTAGCGTAGTGTCAAGCAGGGAATGCTGATACGCTGCTTGAAGACATCTACCCCTAGGTCACGATAGAAGGTGGTCGTTTTCTATGCAGCCTCCATGAAGGGATCCATGTCGAGGTTGTTGTACCACACCAGGAAATCTTTGAGGGTTGACATACCTTTCCGATCCCACACCTGTTGTAGTGCCGTGTACTCAGTGCTGGATGGTGTCGTGTTTTTCAACGTGTAGTTAAACGCCTCTTTGGGTGGAAGACAGGTCTCTTCTAGGCGTGCAAGACTATCAACTTAGGTACAGCTTGCGGTCGTAGGTTTTGGCCCATTTATCGTAGCTGGTATTGGTGTGCGTAGAGGCCCCTGTCCTTCACATAGCTGAAGTGGCATTGGTCGGTTGAACGTCATCGAGGATGTGCTGACCCAGCGGTCGACGTAGTCAGACCGCGTGTCGAGCCTCGTCCTCGAGAGCGAGTTCGTTGACGGCGATTTTCAGGTGGAATAACAGCCCCACACGGTCTACACGAGTGAGGGGCACCCCAGGGAAGTGTTTGCCTCCATCTCAACATCCGTTAAGAACCTCTCGAAGAACCGTTGTGCCGGGTTAAGAAGTCTTTCGGTGGTGCTGCATCTATGTGGATAGGCAGACATCAAAAGAAGCAGAGATTGTCCTCATATAGATCGTGTGAGTCGTGGGTGAGGGTGTTGAGGCCTCGTATGTTGATGAGGTAGTCGGGGGAGACCGTGGTGGTCGGTGGCCCTATCATGATCTCGGGGAATATACCAAGCTTGCGCCTAATACAGACAATAAAATGGAAGTATGAGTAGTGACTAGCTACATAGATAATAAAGTTTGTTGTTTACAAAGACTGGTGAAGTAGAGTGGATCGATCCAATAAACACTGTACACTTTTGCCGTGTTGAATAATCCTGTATATTAGAGTCTTCATATATACATAATGAAAACCGTTTTAGGTCAAAACCCCGACGTCTCTCTGAATCAGAGCCCAAACAGCAGAAAACAGGAGTTAATGTCGATCCTTCGTGTATAGAACTCCCCGTCACTTTGCCGAAGAAGGCACAAATTACCAATGGAGTGACAGTAAAGTGACCTGAGGACGCAGCAACGGCGTCTAAGAACTATAATACTACAGCAGCAATAATTCAAACAATATCAATTTAATAAACTTCGCTAAGTATAACTAATATAACCTACAACTCATAATATCTACTCCGTGAAGTACTCCGATAATGCGTAACGCAGCTCCAATTTATTGAGACAGGAAATGTCCTAGAAAGATTGTGTCAGAACTCACATTGCATAAAAAAACAAACATCTAGATCTTTGGAAACTACGCAGTTTTGATGAACACAAACAGTTAAAAGACACACTGTATAGGGGTCAATCATATCTTCAAGAGCGATCCATGCAATGGGTGTAGCTGTCTATTTAATACAATACAACCATTAGTTATACTTGTCAAACCAGTTTCTGAGTCTAGCACATTTACATCCTCCAATGGAATATTATGGCCTGTCTCTATTTGGTGATCTCCCACCGCCCGAGCAAACTTATATGATAGGAAAATAGAAGAGGCAACACATATTGCATTCAAAAAGCCCAGCATGAATAGAGACTGGGGTTTGGAGTTACATGAACTTTACAATAGACTCTTATACTAGCACATACCTGGACTGAACTGTACTCGCTTCTATATATATTATATAACCCTTTGTGCTGTTCTTTATATACCCCTGTTATGTGCATATATATAGACTGATCTAGCATACTACATACAGTAGTTTGAGAAAATGTGGAGACCATACCGCACGAAAGCTAACACCATGCTTATTTATTCTGGTTTGTGTTTCCAGAAAAGTTAATGAACATATATCAAAGACGAACCATGAACCCAACACAAACACAGAAATTGTATCTTACACTTACACAAACCACGTACGTACGACTAGCACGAATGATGAACCTAACACCAACCCTAAACCCGACCGTCAACTAAATTGAATCCTAAACGTCAACCGCTATCTAAAGACTTGTCTCTTGGGAATGCATTACAGATTTCCCAGACAAGTTAGAAGGCGATACAGAAATCCAATCTTGGGCAAAAGAACTTGTGACACCACGAGACAAAGGAGGCTGTGGCATATTGGTAAGAGACAAGTGTGACAATTGGGAGGGTTTCGTTTCTGGGTAGAAATATGTCTGTGTGTTGGTTTGTCTGTTTATCTGTAACGGGTCAAGTCACAATTTTACTGGACCAATCTCAAACGAATGTTTTAAGCTAAGTTTAGCACCACAAATAGATACATAGTCCATATGTTTATTGTAAGATGAAAGCAAACCCTATTTAGGAAACTACTTACGCACAAAACATACCTCACGTGACAAAAGTATGTCATTTGTGTCACAGCGTTGCTGAAAGTGGCAGATATTTGTGTGTTAGACGAATCATCATCGTATAGCTATCTTGGAAATTTCAGGGCTCGAAAAAGGGGGGAACTCGGGAACTACGTTCCCGATCACTTTTTCCGTTGGCGATCAGCAGCAGGGGGGGTCAGCATACTACCTCTATAAGGCCGTGGCGGCTCCCAGTAGTATTTCGAAGGAAAATGTGTATGTTTTTACCACCCCAAAAGCCGCTCGAGTATGTTAAAAAACAACACATCTCACTTGGTCAAAACAGGACATCCAAAGGGGTCGCGCCATGAGGCCAAGGGACCCCAAAAAACCAGCTGGTGTGGCAGTTAGGAGTCCAGTGAAAATACCACAGCGACCCTGTAGCGTTAACCACAGACTGTAGGCTAACTTCCTATACAGTTTAAAATAGCATGTATACCTTTGAAACTATTATACGTGACCTACATACACTGTGTTTACACAGCAGCTTTAATGAATGTACTATATATAATAGATTGGCTATTCACGCCCACCAGGCATCAATCTAACGGGAACACAAAAAACGCTCACCTTACACAACAAACGAAACAGCACGATAACAACCAAACATAAAATACATCTAATTTCCACTCTTCTCAATAGAACATTGTTGCAACTATTAATGAAAAATCGACGCGATATTAAAAATTGTTCATTTACCGTCGGAGTCCTCCGGAGACTCCAACGCTATATTAAAAATAGTTCATATCGCGTCGAATTTTAACGCTAAAAGAAAAAAATCATTTAGCGTATGCTTGCTGCACAGCATCAATATCAGCGATTTTAAATTTCAATGCCTAGGTTATATGAAGAACTTCATTGCACTGATTTCTCGAAAATAATTTTATCATCCCATCGGCATATTATGCCGTAGGGATACTGTCGTCACAACATCTGTATAGATGGCGTGAACAAGATAAAAACAATACCACTTAACATACGTTTTTTCAAATTTTGGAAACACATTGATCTTGTACTAAACTACATTCCTATTTGAAATGGAGCAATTCCAATCAAATTTCTACGGCCACATAATCATCATAATACTGATAAAAGTATATCAGACGACGTGAACACGTTAAAAGGGAAAAACAACTGTTTTTCGACCTAAACTTATTATTTTTATTGCATATATTCAAATACAAACATTTGTATTGCACTCGCATTCGAGTAAGCATAGCCGTGAATTATATAATTTAACAGGCGTGACTGACGTCATTGTTCGAAAAAACGGTTGATCAATTGTATCCGTTTGCTTGTGTATGTATTGGAAGGCATCTGTAACAACACGGCGTATACACAAGCTTGGTCGTCCAAGTGCATTGTTAATCGGTTGTATACTTATCAAAATTGCTCTTTGAGGAACACATACGTTAAGCATGTTTTCTGACATGCCGTTTAAAAAAATCCGGGTTTTAGTACCAGGTGGATTAGATAAGGCTACATGATATGATAGACGATCAGAGATACAGAACTCTGCATCTACAGGTGGATATATATAAGCGGTTGTAGAAATACGTTAAGCATGTTTTCGGCTAACATGCGGTTTTTAACAATTCGGTATTTAGTACCAGGTTGGTCTGCACAAGAGGCTGCTTGTTGTTGTTTCGCTTGAGACGGAACCCTCACTTTCGGCTCTATATGAAAGCATCCACCAGTGCAGGCAATTTGGGACAGCCACGACTAGATGATAACTATACCGTGTTTTGGAACAATGGCGTCAGTTCCGCTTTTTAAATTGAATAATGAACAGCTATGCTAATTCGAATGCAAGTACAATACAGATGGTTGTCTGTACAAATATGCAATAAAAATAATAAGTTTAGGTCGAAAAACAGTTGCTTTCCCTTTAAATCCATACCGCTTAACGCAGGGTTGTCAAATTTTGAAACACATTGTGTTGCATTAAACTACATTTCCTATTTAAAATGGGGTCATTCCAATCACATTTCTGGTTTCCATGGCAACATAATGGTACATACTAATAGTATACCAGACGACGAGAACACGTTTAAAACCATACCTCTTAACGCATTTGTCACTACACTACATGCCTATTTAAATGGGGTCATTCCAATCAAATGTCTGTGTGGATAACCATACAATTGAACTATTTCCATGATTAAAGCGGAGTTGCAGTGGATTTAGTGACTGTTTTAGCTTGTTTCTCCTTAACTCCAACATTGATAGAGAATTTCCGATGGGATTAAGGGAGTCACACTCACCTCTTGCTGATATTATCAGGGGTTTCATGATAAGTCTGGCTTTGGTGGCAACTCTTATTATAAAAAATACCATTATTGTGAAAAAAAAAACAAGACATTGCATCCAGCTGCATGGCTTGTAGCTGCTCGGAATTTAATGAAATCCATGGATGTAACAAGTATAACATTCTGGACAGCGGAGCTGTTCGCAATGTAATACTTGTTACATTTTGCGCAGCACTGCTGCCTGCAATGTAAGACAACAACTTGATTGCATTTCGGGCAGGAACTAAACATTATCTGCCCCATAATAGCTACTTGGCACATGTATAAACTATTTTATTAAACATTTATATTTGGTTATAATAAAATATATCCACCATATTTATTCCATTATTATACACCTAACTGTCCATTCGTGCGATATTATGTACAAACTACAACTGTCCAATATCACACGATATTGGACACCGATCTTTCTGACGTCAGACATGTGACGGACTACTTTGTGATTGAAAGCAAGCAGACGTACAAAAAAAATGGCCGACGATTTGACAGCCGTTGACTGAAATGTCGGACTCAGAAATAAAAAAGAGCTATGCAAGTCATTTTAAGACACACAAGAAGACAACTTTTTCGCAATTTCAAAAAGTAACAAACGAGACAGAGTCATTCGTTATATGAACAGTTTTATTGAGTCACAAAAGAAGCGAACATCAGTTTCAACGAAACGCAACAACAACGCTGGTTGTGTGAAAATAAACAAGAGCAGTAGGCCTAGGCTAAATGATATAAATGCGTCTAAATGGTTATCTGGCCGAGATGTTTTGCTAACACGTAGGCCTACGGCCCTGTGTCTTTCTATAACCATAGAACAACAGACCCGACCTGATGATTTCAATCCAGAATAGTTCATTATTGTGTTTATTATTGAATCTGATATGTAGGTGAAATATCTGGATTTATTAATGATATGTCGATGAAATACCAAAAAAAATTTCAAGACGCAATAAATTATGAGCCTTTGTGTTGCCTGGAGAAATGACGCGTTCATATGTAGCGCCAAAATAGAAACAAAGTGTTTTTCAAAAAGTAAAATATCACTTTTTGTTATTCACTTGAATTTTCTTTCTTCACAATAATGGTATTTTTTTTAATAATACGAGTTGCCACAAATGCCAGCCTTATCATGAAACCCTTGATAATATAAATAAAGTTATTTGCGAGAAATCAGTGCAATTAAGTTTTTCATATATTGAAATTTAAAATGGCTGAAATTGACGCTACATGTAAAAAAATTCAAACTAGGCTACAATCCAAATCTAAGCATACACAATATATTGCCAGAAGCCGTACCGAATTTAAACTGAAATTAAAAGAATCACTACTCATATCCTAGCATCAATCAAGTTTGAATTAAAACCTCGCTTATGTACCCCTTAATACATAAACACATTTAAAACCTTATACAGACCAATCACTGACCTGTATTTTTGCACTTATGCATATCAATGAAATTGGCTTCAAGGTGTAAAAAGTTCCATTGTAAACTGTTCTCACCTTTTTTCTACTTCTAGTGTTTTCCAACTGTATATATAAATTGATGTTTTACTCTAACTGTACAGATCTTTTTTTGAAAGTTTGATTGCCAAAATGTATAAGTTATTTTTCAATGATTAGTTTTAGTTTAGATTTCTCTAGGATAAAAACCATAAATTTGTACTTTTGTCCAGCAGATCTTCCTCTGATAAACTGATGCCCTTTCAGGAAAGAAGTTGTTTTGTTCATTCCTGTATTTCTCCTAAACTGTTGATTGGGATTGGGGTTAAGGTTTTTCAATAAATAACAAGTCATTTTCCTTGATGTCACTATTGGCGTCCCACACGGATCTGCTTATGGTCCAGTCTTCTTTTGAATTTAACTGTTTAATCCCAAACACTATCACATTTTTTTCTAAAAGTCACACATTCAACCGATGTTAGAACATTCGAACATCGTCTCGGGCAGCATTTCTATAAACCAATGCACAGCTTTGGAACTGCAGACCCGTGTGAATGGTTTGCGGTGTCTCGCATACCTCACTATAGGAGTCGCAACACATTCTTTTTATGAGGTATCGGACTTTATCCAACTTTTCATATATTGCCATTTTTACAAAATAGTCCACAATGCTGTTCATCCAAATCTGAGGGACAAGCTTAGAAAACTAGTGGGACAGAGAAAACCTTCTACGAACTTCTAGCAGATTGTCATTTTCCACCCACCGTTGCAGACTAAAACTCTTTGCCCGACCCGACCAATAGCAATTGTAATCATGATGAAGTTAAAAGCAAATGGTATTCCTTTACTTTAGAACCCACTCATCAAAGGTATTCATAACACAGGGCTAAATATTATGCTATTATATAGAATGCCGAACGGATGGGGTCCCTTACACGAAGACATTTTGCTGGACTCCCCACACTGTGCGCGCGTCTCTTTTACAAATTCAGACAATAGTTATCTACTAGAATGTCGTAAATGTATACCTCAACTAGACACCATGTTGACATATGTCGGTCAACATGGATAAGACCCTTCTTTTGTATGGTTTAGAAAAGCTACCTTTACAGATAAATACAGTAATTATAACAGCTGAATGTCCTTAAATTACCAACACGTGGAGCTTTTCGTAAGCAGTATACGAATTACCCAGGCCTAACTTCTAGTGTGTTGTGCCTGGGTCACAGCACAGCGGGCTTCAATAGTTAAATCTGTTATACCTCATGTCAAACTGCTTGGTTCAGATTGATTAAAAATACAATATTCTACAAAAAACAAAACCGGACGATTTTCGATGCAGTGTAACAAATGCATTTTTGCACACTTTGACTTGCATTCCATGTAATAAAACTTGCTATATAACGCAATTAACGATTTTATCTCGGCCTATATAGTTTAATAATGGAATAGCATGATGCGTTAGTATAAAATAAAGTAATTGCACCAGCTTTACGTCCTTTAGTGACGAGCACGGGGAGTTTTTCTTAGCAGTCTATAAATCAAGTTTCAGACCAGATGATTTAAATGCAATTAACGATTTTATCTCGCCTTTTATTGCTTGAGAATGGAACAGCAGGATACGTTAGTTCGGGACCACTAATATACAGTTGGCGCGAAACTCCAAAGGAACCAATTGTCGATTCCAAATTCATGTGTACTCGACCCAGTTTGATAAATTTAATTCAGTATAATATGGTGATATTTCACCACAACTTGTGTATAGCTCATCAGAGTAACTTTTTCAGATTAAAAAAGCGAGTGAGGCATTTGCTTTATCACAGCTTCAAACCTGGCACGAGGAATGTCTGGGTGATGTACTAGGAGTTAGCAGGTTTAAGTTACAGAAACAATTTGTCACTGGGAGCATCGAACAATTGCGGTTAATATTTTAAAATATTGTGCCTTTTATCAAACTGTTATGCCCTCATTTGTCAAGGACACGTTACCTGGCACCAACAAAACACGCCGGTTAACGAAGCTAAAGAAGCACACTGGGGCGCCCCCATAATGTCATCGTCCCATCACTCAGGTGAAAGAGTTCTTTGTGTTTGACACGGCATGAGTTTTCAATCACAACATCATAAAGTAGTCTATGGAATGGTTGACTAGACTGTTTTTCAAACAGCCTTTTTATTCGGTAGTTTAATAACGTGAACCAGAACCTTCCGGAGTTTAATTTTCGTCCAACCAAAAGGGTATGTAAACCATGTAAGCGAAAGTTTACAACACCTTAATACCGTTGAGTTGGTTTTCTATTACGTTATTTGTGCTCGTGAAATAAATCAACTATACACGGACTTTGTACAAATGTGAAGTTTATAGTTCTACAGTATTACAGCATCCAACCTGGCTCCTCTTGTCCCGACAGATAACATGTAAGAGGCAATTCTAGAAACTGACGGCTTTCAAAAAGCAAGCCTTTCTTTGAAAGATTATGTACTGCGTATAACTCTTAACTAAATCGAAAATGAGTTTCACTGTCTAATGTAAAATCTAGACTATAATGGAGTAAAAATGATATTTTGTTTGTTGAGGGGTTTAACGTCGTACTCAAGGGTATTTTACTAATAAAACGACGGATTGCCCGCCTCACACTGCGCCTTGCCTAATTACGGTGGAAAACCGGAAGAAACCTCAGGAATTTCAAACAGCATCGATTGTCCGTAATAATGATTTGTCTGCAATTGTGCATTTAGAGCAACAGTTAGCTGAATATGAGTAAGAACGTTGCAAAGGATCTGCTGTTAGGTCTAGAGCTAAATGGGCGCATGAAAATGACAGAGACACAAATTCTTTTGTAAGATTGGAGAAGCACAAACAAGAAGATGAAGTAATTAGAAGTGTGACACCAAATTCTGGTCATTGTGTCAGTAATGGCAAATCAATTATAGAAGAAGTTGGTTTGTTTTACTCAGGTCTCCATTAATATGATGAATTTGATCAAAAGGCTTTAAATGCAATTGTATGTTCTTTTGATGGTAATGCATTAAATGAGATCGATGTTAACTTTTGTGATAATAGAGTAACAATGTCAGAATTGACTGAAGCCGTTAATGGTATGAGTATTTGGTTATTTGTGGTTTAACGTCGTACTCAAGTATATTTCATTTATATGACGACGGATTGTCAACTACACACTGTTCCTTGCCTTGTTACGATGGAAACCGAGGGTTAAACCTCGTAAAAACCAACCCCGCGATTGCCGGAGCCACATCGTCGGACTCACTCATAACTCATAAGCTCCGAGAAATGACTCATTAACCGTTACTTTTTATGTTAAGTTTTGGGCAGATCGGGGTCCTGTACCTCTTAAAGAGGTGAAATAAGTTTTTGAAAAATCAGAATTATCTCGAACAATGGAAGATGGGGTTATATAACTCATATACAAACAGAAGGGTGATAAGTCATTCCTGACAAATTGGGCACCCATTAGCCTATTGAATGTGGATTATAAGACCATTTCTCGTTGCTTAGCTAAAAGGCAGAAGAAGGTAATTGCATTTATTATAAAAGAATGTCAGATTGGTTGTGTCCCTTGCAGGGATATTGGCGATACAATATGCAGCTTGTGGGATGCTATGTGGTATGTGGAACATTATCAGATTGAAACATATTTCCTGAAATTAGACCAGGAAAAGGCATTTGACATGGTTTTTGATGAATGTATCAATGCTGTATTAAACAAATTTGGGTTTGGTGACTATTTTCAAGGTGGACTAAAATATTGTATAAAGACATAAGGAGTGCAGTAAAAGTCAATGGGCTCATAACCAAATATTTTTCTGTAAATAAAAGGCATAGGTGAAATAATAATAGAATTATCTCTTTGGTACAAAGCGGGATAATTCAGTAATTTTTGGGGGTAGCACAGTTGAAGTTGGTACAAGTATGTGGTAATGTTCTCGCTATGGACCGACGGCAGCAGAGGCGTATTCGTCACCAGTGGGGAACAGCCACGACTAGATGATATAACTTAATAAGCGTGATATCTGTTCATTGAAACAGAATATTTTGTAATAATTTTACACAATAAGCTTTATTCAATACCACAACAGACTAAAATCTAACACAACGTTTCCATTTCACGCTTTTCTCATTGGGGGTATTCATATTTCTTACCAACCCAGTTTCTATGTACTTGAATACCTGTTCAATGGATAGTCGATGGTTTTCATATGGCTTGAACTTTTACTATTAAAGTGCCTTTGGTACAATTGAACTATGGGTAATTGTCAAGTTAAGCGTGTTTACCGCTGTAATGTTTTTGTAATTGAATAGCTTCTTCTCTTTGACGATCAGTAAGTATGTGTTTTAAACCCCTACTCTCAACCTATACAATTTTCTGAACTAGAATCTGTTCAATTTAAGAAAGTGTTCTCCCAAAATAACGAAAATACCCTATCCCTCTCGTTTCGCTAGAAGGAATGGTTTCCGTGTATCAGATGGTTGGGAGTGAGCACCCTATTGTTCTAATGCAACCCAGATTAGTGATCTGTTATTGCGTCTTTTTGTGCCCTGTGATTGTCCTGTCTTGTCGTTGAATGTGTCCAGTGGCATCAACGGTAATTTCTCTTCACCGTCTTGTGAGTGAAATAACCTTACGTGCATCGTTTAATTTTTAAGAAACAAACCGCACCCGTCCGTATAACCCTTGATCATTTTGATCTGTTTCAGTGTTCCAAGATGTCCATGTTATGATATTTGTTGGCTTCGGCTTTTTGATGACATTTCTCAAGCGTTATGGATACTCAAGCATCGGTATTAACCTCCTCATTGCCGCTTTTATTATACAGTGGGCCACCATCTTCCATGGAATCCTTGATCTGCAAATGGGAAAATTCCATCTGGGTGTTGAACAGTATGTGTATTAGTGATTGTGGATTCATTATTTTTCCATCTTCCAGTATAGTTTCTGATTTAAAGTCCTCTAGAACGTAATACTAGTCTTTTACAAAAAACAAGCATTTTTACACTGCATACATAGAACACAGACACATAGTGAAATAGTGTAATTTGAAATACATGGCTAAGCATGTACTTATATTCACATCATACAACAAGGGCCTGTGTTGCTGAATTTGATTGTAACGAACCAGTGAGGTAACGTAACAACAAGTTATTGGATTCGTTTTCACTGTATCATTGACGGAAAATTTAAGTGTTACTCCACTTCTCATTCTTATTATCTAAATGGATTGATTGGTCGGTGTTTTACGGAAAGTTAAATGGTATGTCACTCATGTGTCGGTGACAGTAATAGTCGAAGGCAATCATAAATGGACAACTGTTTTATCTGATGGACAATGAATGTTCTTCCAATATGACTTAGCTTGAATCAAAGTGAAGTTAGTAAACGGGCCGTTTCAAATCCACTTTAGAAGTTAAAAGCTGAAGTTGAACCTTCACGCTTCAAACTTCTTTTAACGTACGGCTGTTTTAAAAACAAACACTTTAAGCTCCGTGGACATATTTTTGTTGTCAATATCCATATGTAACAAATGGGGTTGTCACTTAGTGACTCAGGACCCACTCGTCAAAGTCTCCTTAAGCGTACGTGACCTTAGTTTTTTCCCTGATGCCTTAAGGCCTTGCTGGACCCCTTGGTCGATTTTCACAACACCTGGTGTATTAAGTCTCTATACAGAAGTATATAAATCTAAACCATATATATGTATAAAGTTTTGGAAAGCTTGAATACATATATGTGTATGTGGTGAAAATCCAATTTTTATTTCTCAAAATATTTCAAAATGAGTAAATGTCAATAGAAAAAAATAGGCGCCATTTTTCATGGTTTATTTCACGAAATACAATAACGATAAAACTCAATAAATTAATTGACTGAGTAGAATAGTCTTTGAACGGTGCCTCATTTTAAAATTTTTTTGATTAGAACGATCCCAGTGGATTTTTTTTTTCTTTCCCACCTTGAGAAAGTCTGGAGAAAATGTAAAATACAACTTTCAGTTTCTAACATGAATAGTGCCAGAAATAGGCATTAAAGTTTTGCGACTTGAATATATGATCACGGGAAAACTAAATTATAGGCTCCAATTTAACTGTTTGTAATTAGAATTTTGAATTATTTTTTCACCAACATACAGTTAGAATACCTAACTATCAATCCAAGCAATCACAAAAATTTGGTTCATTTTGAGCCCAAGGGGTCCAGCAAGGCCTTAACAGAGGAGACGAGCCTCTTTCACAAAGCCCACTTAGCATTAGTTATAAGGAGGATAAATTTTCCTCTTAAGTGTTACGTTCAGCTTATCCTAAGGAAACTTTGTGCAAGTGGGCCCACATTTAGTGTCTGAACAAATATATTTCCAGTTTGGACACATTTTGAGTTCTTCAAGGTTATCCACACCCTGAAAAGATTTTGTTACATCGGGGATGCATTACATTCGCATAGATAGGAGTTTGGACGGGGGGGGGGGGGGGGGGGGGGGGGGGGGGGGGGGGGGGGGGGGGGGGGGGGGGGGGGGGGGGGGGGGGGG
>JAVFBX010187858.1:0-13721 GCA_034783855.1 Mopalia kennerleyi | reverse complement strand
AGCGACAGTTCAGTTCAATGGTGAATTATCCCCCCTGACGGTTCGCCAGTTTGACGCATGGGGCGCTGTGTGAAGTTAAATGTGAACGTTTTGGAAACAATGTCGTCTACACTACTGAATACGCTGTTTCACACTTCTAGTTAATGGACTTCTGGTTCATTCTAAAAGTGTTATCCTAAAATTAGGAAAATATTGCAGAATAATTTCGCCGTTATCCGCTTCGGACTGTTCCGACATGATATGTGACGGTGGTTTATCAGTCATCTTTGTAATGCTGTTGGTGCATATCTGAGGGATTGATGTGATTTCCACTTATGACTCCAGCAGTGGCTGCTGTTTGAAATATTGTCCTTAATTATCAAATTTATGCTTAGATCATAAATCTCGGTTTTGCATCTGAATTAGTACCCTTTCCAATTCAAGTTTCCTCTTTTTCCCCTAATTTTATTCCCCCCTTTTCTTAAAACGTCTGTTTAATGGACTTATTTCGATTGATCAACCCAAGTATGGACTAAAGAAACATACCATTAGCTATGGTATTTGATTGACAACTATACAGCTACCAAGCGACAGGCGGTGTCCAAGCTCATGTCGCCCCACGTGACTTACAGATTTGAATGAATGTTATATAATTTTTGACTTACAAAAAGTAAACTCTCAGAAAAGAACAACTATTGTGAAATTCACTTCATAACGATATTGAGAAACATCAGGATAACTTATATTACTTTGTGTTTCTTTTGCGTAGTAGCACGGTCTAGCACTTGCTCAGTTCAGATCAATTTAACATTCTACAAATGTATCAATCCGCATGTCCTTGGTAGGTTTGTGCTGTCGAGTTAGAGCAAGTCAGTAAAATTGCTTCCGTAAAAAATACAGAAAATAGATTATTTTTTATATATCTGCTCAGTCTAAAAAATATCAAAAACGACGAACGACTTGTCTTAAAGAGCAATGCCGTTTGAAGCTACTTTCTCGATTGTTTAAGTAACAAAAAAATACAGTTAGGAATATTAGACAAAAATAGCTATCAGTAATTGAACTATTTCATACAGAGTGTAGAAGGAACTGTAGGAGTTTCTTTTGTCCACCAACAGTATCCACACATTGCGTATTGTATGCTTGAATGTCAGCTATACATGTTATCCACTTGATGAAGTCAACCTATACACATATATGTATTTGCGACTTAGCAAGCTGTTGTTGAAATATATTTCACAACTCCACCTTTTTATTATTATTTTCACCCAAAAAAAGCCAAAATGTTTCGAACACACTTTTATACATATTCATTTATTTCCAAATCTATTTATGACACAATTTACGAAATGGCTCGCATGATTTACATAGCCCTTCTGCTGCATAACAACATGATGAATAAACTATATTAATTCATAAATAAACAAATCGTACTCGTAGCTATAAAATCAACAAAACCATCTTCTGGAAGGGTTTTGTCTCGGAAGAACGGAAGGACAAGAGTTATAAATATGGTCCTTGATAGTGAGCAGTTGACAAATGATTTCATGAAGTTGTGGTCTGTTCGGTGGAGAATGACTTAAACACGGGGAAACCAGATCTCGGATTTGACGAAGTGGTGCATATTTCGCTATACTAGTAAGGATCTTCCCGATGCTGTAAACATCTGAGGCTGGAGATGTCTTTTCCAATCGTCTGACTTCCGGAGCCAGATGGCCGAACTGTTGCATGTACTCTTCCGAACCGTAGAAAACCCGACCTGTTTTATAAGAGGCTAAACCCATGTCGATATATTTAAGAACACAGTCTTCATTTCTACAGTCAACTAGAATATTGTCTTTCTTAATGTCGTTCATAAGGATTCCCTTTCGATGAAATCTGTCAAGGCCCACAGCTAACTGAACACACAAACCAATCCAAGAAACAGGAGACAGTCGTAGGGATCTGTCTTCAAGGATGTTATGTAAACTTGTTCCTCGTGCGAAATATTCCTGAACAATGGCGTATTGTTGGGGAGTCGCAACTGGTAAGAGACCGTAAAAATAAGGAATAAACATTGTGTCAGAGAGATGCATCAAAATTCGGGCTTCTTCGAAAATCTCCGCGGGTTTTGTAACACCTTTTGGGGAGAAATCTTTAACGACCACTTGGTAGACCGCTCTTCCGACGTACAAATCTGCCAGGAAAACCGTCCCGAAAGATCCTTCTCCGACTTTGATAGCCCCATTCTGGTTCCCATGAAAAACTAATCCGTTTGCAGACACACAAGGAACCTTTAGAAAACTGATGTCTTTTTTATCTATTTCTGAAGACCACCATTTTTTCTGTCTCATGATATCCCCTTCACCGTGGTTCTTGTCAGATTGGACTTCATGAGATGTAGCAATCTCCCCCGTGTTGCTGGTCGAAGAAAGATGAAGTTCATCAACTTGGCGCTTCTCGATTGTTGTAACATAATTCTTTTCGTTCAGTTTGTTGTTGGAATCTTTGTCAGATTGGCTTGCTTCGTCAAAATATAATCGGTTTGGGTGTTCACGTTGTGGTTTGTTATCGAGTTCTAGTGGTGTAATGTCTGTTATCTTCAAATCTTCACTGATGTCATGTGAGATTGTACTTGTCCCTTGGTCCTGTGTTTGGTCGCTCTCTTCAGAGATCAGTCCAGCGACAAACTGTACAGTTTGGGGTTGTCGGTCAATCGGTTCATTCTGCTTGTCGCACAAAGCATTGGGGGTCTCCAGGCAATCCCAAGATGGGGAATCAAGAGAAAAATCTTGAATCAAAGAGAAAAACATGTTTTCATTGGCTTGGTCAGTGCAAAACGCAAGTGAATCCCTTGGACTAATTAATGGCAGAGCGTCGGCCTCATCATTAAACTTATTTTCGAGTTGGTTTGTCAACGTAGTTTTATCTTTAAAGCTCGAAAAATTCCCTGCAATTGGCGAAATGGCTGGAAAGCTTGTGTTCGATAGGGCCCTATCGGGTACATCGTTCTGCTTAGGGGTGTTACTTTGAGACTGATCAAGTTCGTTCTGTTGCGAAAATCCCGGAAGATCATAAAAATCGCAATCCAATGAAAATAAACTCTGGGAGTACCAAGAGATTTGAGAGTTGTTTTCAGATGGAATCTCGGTTGATGAACACTTCTGCTTTCTGTCCGATTCGTACGAATCTTTTATGTCATCTAACTTTTCGCGGCAAAAATTTAGTTCCTTTGCAATTTCGTGGAAGAAAACGGGTTCGTGGTGCGTTTCTGTATTGTCTAAATCCCAATACCAGATAACGTCGTCTGGAACCAGCTGCCACTCTTCCAGTTTCGAAGCAGTTTCTTGATTTTGGCTTTGTGAATACAGTGGATTTTCAAGACACAAGGTTTCAAGAGAATCGCCCGAAGAATCTCTACTAGAGAGCTCAGCGGACTGCTCTCCTGATCCCGTGTTATCGTTAGTGTCTGTCTCTATTAACAAATCTTTAAAATCAAAATCTGGACCGAAATCGAAAGCAAACCCAGTGGTTAGGGGAAACGATCCGTGTGACATCCAGATGCATTAGTAAGAGCCAATTAATGATTTGTGAAGGTCGTCGTTGGTTAATATCTTAATCCATCTGCAGTGTCATTGTTTTTTGATAGCCGTCGTCTCATTCTACTTGATAATTTCTTTCTTTTCTGCCATACAACACCTGGAAAAAAGAAAGAAAACAATTTGATTGAAGGACACTCATTTCAAGATCGTTGATCATCGAGCTTTAATAATATCTGAAGTCCAGTTAAGGGACTTTTAATAATGCACAAGGCCTGGTCCAAAGCAAAGTCTATATAAAGAGATTTATCAGGACCTTGCTTAAACCAGACAATCTTGTTCAACAACTAAAATATAATAAAACAAACAAGAATTTTACAAGTCCCCCGCGAGAGGCTTTTTTTGACAGAAACACGCTCACAATCAGAGTTAAATCCCCTTTTCCTGCTTAGTTTTGAGAACGGTTTCTGGACGCTCATAGTCAATGCCTTTTTTTTTATCACCACACTGGTGTGCGTGATTGGGCAGAAAGCTATTCTGATTGTGAAAGCCGTTGAATGGAACTAAATTTAAATTGTTTAAGACAACAGGTTCAACTAATTTAGAAGTAATAATATTCGTATGGTATATATGCGTAAATAATACAATAACAAAAACGGCGGCCATATTTGTAGACAAAATTTGTCAAATAGTTTCCTCCGTACCAATTGGCAGAACAATTAGGCTAGTCCAAGTTTTACATAATCTTGAATTTTTGTTATCATGTTCAGAGCACAGCCATTGTATGGTGTGTAATTACAGCTATATTGGCGTGTGTAATTTGTCGGAACGCCATCACTGTAGTAGGATGAACCAACTAAATATGAACTTAATCTGTTAGTTTGTTTTCGGGTTATAGTGTTCGCAACACATATGTTATGGTGGCCATACTGGTCCCTGATATTGGATCGAATCTAATGACATTCGTAATTAGTAGAACGTGTACTTAAAGTTTCTCTCCATAACAAATATAGACATGAAAAGTATATAAAATTTAAAAAAATACGCAAAAGCCGAAAAATCTTGTTTTACAAAATGTTTTTGAAATGAAATCCCAACTATTGTCTTTAAACTGGGGAATCGACATTCCAATCAGCTAGCTTTGTTGTTATACGTATAACATACAAATGCGAAAATCACAAAAAATACGCAATTTCCAACACTTTGTTTTACGAAATTAGATTAAATGAATTATTTTTCTACAGACGTGAACATTGTCAAATAATGGCCCGGTTGATTTACACGAGGAACTTGGTGAATGGCATACCAATCCGTCGTGCTAACAAAATAAGGCAACATTTAAGTTAATCTAGAATTATTTTTCAGGTTATCGTGTTCACATCATTTGTGTCGTACGGGCGAACAGAAGCTTTTTAAAGAATTGACAATTCACACATGCATACATTTTTCGTGAAAATAAGCACAGAAACATACATTTTTCACAACACAGCTTTCCCCTGGTTCGAACCAAGTTGAAACCAAAACGTGTCCTGCAGTCTTACCGTGTTAACGGGAAACGAGTTAGGCCAGTTTACACAAACATCGCTCTTTCCAAAACATCACTTAGAGTGAAGCCACCAGTTGCTACGTTTAGTTGCTACGTTTGATCCATTGTTTGCAAGTTGGTAGGGATGACGTCATAAAGTAGCCACGTGACATAAATGTTGGGACTTCTACTCAGCTTCACTTCAGATACACAAATATAACGTAACGTCACAAACTCGTGCATGGAGGGCATGACGTTAAGCCCAATTCACACTGGACGCGATGCGTCTGTCACGCTGCAGGAAAATAATGTAAAAAAACTACTTTTTGTGTAATAAAATGTATGCTAGATGTTATGCTGTCGCGCCTCTGTTGGCTGGGGCTAGTTGTTCAAATCTTCTGTTAAGTTAACGGTCTGTTATGGACGTTGCGTCACAATGAATTTCTCTTATGATGTGAGGTTAATTGCTTTATGACACAACGTTATCTAAGAGGCTGTAAAGGCCAATTCACAAGGCGACTTTCAAGTAATAAAGCTCATATTAGATGCTACTGTCGCGATGCTGTCGCCTGTCCTCTAACGTAACCTTATGACGTTATTCGTTTCCATTGTGACGTAATTGCCAAAGCGAGTTAACCAATGTTAAAGCATAGGAATGAAGCGTGTCGTGTAGCGCCCAGTGTCAACAAGACCCAAGCGACTCGACGTCGCGTCTGGTGTGAATTGGGCTTTAGGCTAACGGAGCTTTAAACAACCGACCCCTGACAGTTTCATGAAACTTCGAAAGACAAATTCTTATAGTAAATGATGTTATCCCCTGTTAAACGCCCCAAAAGCCCAATTGGAGTCTCGGGAAGTTAGCAAGGCAGGTAATATTATCCTTGAAAAGTGGTCCTTTGACGTCACAACATTCGTGATAGTGGAGCTTTTACATGACGTCAAACACATTTTTGCATTGTGACGTTACTAAAAATCCACGACTCTCGGCCGTTTTGACGCCAGAGGACCGCCTACAAAGGCCCCTTTTTGACATTACGAGACTCCCATTCACAGTCGCGTCGCGTCGCTTGGGTCTTGTTGACACTGGGCACTGCACGGCACGCTTCATTCCTATGCTTTAACATTCGTTGACTCGCTCAAGTAAGGACGTCACAATGCAAACGAATAACGTAACAATGTTACGTTAAAGAACATACGACTGCAGCGCGACAGTAGTCCCCAGTATAATAATAATAATAATAATAATCTTTATTTCAGACTGAAGGTCTATATTACATCATGCTTACAACAGTACTATATATTTTATATATTATTAATGTGAGAAATGTGAGTATGAACTTTATTATATAAAAAGTAGTGTTCTACATTATTTGCGTGCAGCGCGACAGTCGCGTCGCGTTCGGTGTGAGTTGGCCTTTAGATGACGTCATTTGCGATTTTTAGGAAAAATGCTCGTACTAACAGAGCGTTATGTAAC
Source organism: Mopalia kennerleyi (assembly GCA_034783855.1). NCBI lineage: Eukaryota > Metazoa > Mollusca > Polyplacophora > Chitonida > Mopaliidae > Mopalia > Mopalia kennerleyi. The sequence goes on along the minus strand of JAVFBX010187858.1, from coordinate 7,222 downwards.
AGGGTTACAAGGCTTTGTCACACAAAGCTAGAACTAAAGGCCAATTCACACCGGACGCGGCGCGACTGTCGCGCTGCACATAAATAATGTTTTTATGTAATACAGTTTATACTGGAGACTACTGTCGCGCGACAGTCGCATTTTCTCTTACGTAACATTGTTACGTTATGCGTTTGCATTGTGACGTCATGACGTCGTTTGCATTGTGACGAATGAAGCGTGTCGTGCAGCGCCCAGTGTCAACAAGACCCAAGCGACGCGACGTCGTGTCGCGTCTGGTGTGAATACGGAGGTTTTGAGTTATGACGTTGCGACAAAAGAGTGACGTCACCACTATATGGCATGGGAGGGCAGCCTGCCTATACTTTAACATTGCTGGTTGTTTTTTTTCTGGAAAATATAGCTTTAAAATTGTAACTTTTGCAAAAAATAATATTTGAAGCTATAGGAAAAGAAATTCATATGGTTTTATAAACGTATACCTGTTAATTTGCAATATTCCCTATACCGCCAATGTTAAAAATCGTGGATTGGCCCTCCCTTGCCGTAAACCGATAACGTTATTTCGCAAAGGGACGTCACTCTTATGTCGTAACGTCATAACTGAAAATCCCCGTATTGGGCTTAAGTTTTCATGAAAGTGGGGCCATTTTTATTTTTTTACAATAGCGACGTTACAGAAACACTATAATTTGCAGTCATAATATGGTTAGCGTTCCTTTGTTCGTTCGTTCGGCTTGTTCGTTCATTTTATGTTTAACAGCACCAAAGAAATCTAAATTAGAATCAAAATTGACAGGGAAAAATAGAACAACGCCAATGAGTTTAACAGATGAAAACTTTCTGTAAGCAAAATACACCAATTTTATTCTTCATGCGGACTGAGAAAATGAACAAATTAGCAACAGATAACAATATTTGTCCGTAAACAGGTTTTCAACAGGTACCACACTTTTAACATATTTTGACTAAATTGCCCACGTGAAACAAACATGGAGCCGTATAGCATATGCTACATTGTTATCAATATTCACTGCCAAATCTATAACGGGTATAAGCTTAACGTAAGTACAGCGCCAATATTCTTCAAAATTAGTGAATACGATTTCCGTGAGGTGCACACAACAATTTGTTACAGTATATAAATGCACAGTAAAGAAAGTCTGATAATGATAAATGCATTATTGGACAACTAAATACTTGTAAACCCGAGTGTGTTAAACGTCAGGTCGTATGTAGAAACGAGGATAGACCTACCAGAAGTTACATTTTACAACCAGATTGTAAACCTGGCATCGTCAACGTGATAAGTTAACAAGTAAATGGAGTTATAATTAAACCATGAACCTTGATTTGGTCCGTTATTTCAACTCTACTCAGGAGTCATGATGGCCGAATGGATAACGAATGTTACTATCTTCGTTTTAGTACAATCCAGCTTCCATACGGCCATGGGCAAATTCTACAATTTTAAGAAATGGGAACTGTAAGAACTTGTTCAGAGTATATTTTTTTTTCTCCCATGCAAAATATATGCATGCAAACTGAACCTCCTTAACTTTCAGACAAGGTTATATTTTGGTCTATGCTCAATTTTAGAAGCTGCTTCCATTTACGAATATCTTTGAATGGATTTCGATTGTAAAGAATTTAGAAAGCGCATGGTTCACATAAACATCAAAATATTTTGTTAGCAAAATGATCTTTCATATAAAAACTGATATGCATATAAGTCCATGTCACCTTGGGACGTTAACCAGTGTAATGAAACAAAAGCACAAGGTGGCGTGGCTAAGCGGCTCTCTGCTGTCCGTCATCTCAGAGAGCACAGCACGAAACTCTCTCTAACAATCCATAAATACAACTTACAAAATACAAGGCTCAGCGATTATATCAGGTGTTAAACGCTTTGGTGAAAGGTATTTCACCCAAATCACGACAATATTCTCCAACAGTGGAAAAAATAAATTTACTCAATCATGAAATGTAAGATGTAAAATTATGTCGTTGTTATAATGGCAAGTAATTGACATAATGTCAGAAGAGGAAGGATAGATGAACTGGTCTTACGTTTCTCAGTATGTAGTATAAGTGTGAGATATTTACAGGTTGAAAGAACAAACAAACAATTGTGGACCAACACACTGAAGATCACGTGCATACATATCACATTGTACTCAAACACTAACAATATAGGTTAAAAACGATTGGAAGACCTCAATTTGTACAAGATATACAAACTCATGAAAACACAGTTTCAAAATGATTACATTTGACTGAATCAAATTTTCAGCCTTAAACCCCATGTATCCGTTAAGCTATATAGATACGACATAAAACCCCTATAATTACGACACAAAATAGTCGCTTGACATATTTAACCATTAACAAAATAATGCACATCCAGCACGTAATTTGTAATAGCCTACTTTATCAATTATACTTATCACATATAAAATACATGTTAATGCTGTTTGAAAAATATCGACATTTAATTTGCTTAACATCAAAACATTACAATGTCTGGAGAATTTCTAACGTGTGATAAAAAATATTTGAAACAAAGCATAGTATACATTCAAATGTTTTTGCCTAGATGTGCGATACTTCCTGTTTATAATATTATATACCCTTGCAACAATGTCTAAACCATGTTTTGGTCGAACGTTGTGGTATTATCGTTTAAAGGCTCGAAATCATGAGTGGATCCCTTCCAGGTATTCACACCTATAGTTTCACAGAAAACAAAATAAGGCATGTCGTTCATGTAAGGCAAAATCACAAACACTACAGCACATTTGTATTGTTAACCAAACTAAATCTGAACATTGTAGCCTAACAGTCTCATCTTTTGAATTTAAGTTCATCCGATATTTCTATTTTGATGAATAATATACCCTCAATAGATCCAAAAATAATGGTACAGCTTTAACGACCATGGTCTACATTTACTGTTTCTTTCTTCTTGCCGTTGCAAAACAGCGCTCATCAGACCGTGTTTAATACACGCCTGAGAATACGAACACCTGTAGCTGACCAGGCCTGTAAGGCAGTCTTCTAGTTAAGCAGTAATCTAGTACATGAACAAAAACCTTTGTTTTAATGCCTACGGCAATGGTCACATCTACTGATCTTTGTTGCAATGGTACAGTTCTTTGCTTCAGATGATATAATATCTAAGCGCCTTCTGCGTGAAGACGTATTGTTGAGTTACAATTAGGCCTACTCTTCTCCAGTTCGGGTTAAAAATACGCTTGACTTGTAATTAGACACATAACCTTACTATGAGGTCATATACCATATATCACTAGCTTGTCCATTAGGGACCGTTTGTTCAAACCTTCGTTAGCTTATAACAATATACATTTTTTGTAACATAACGTCATCCAACAGGCTTTTGACTCGACAGAGTTTAAACAACCTACTTCTGCTAAATAACATTGCATAAATATACCATAAAGTCCTCAAACTGGCTGTTGGACAACGGTTGTTAGAACAACCAACTCTTGGTCCATGGACGTATATCAACAACAACAAATAACCTACCACATGGTTTTTAAAAAGACCGCCATAGTTAATTTACGACTGAGTCAAATTTTGTGAATTCACAAAACGATGACAAAACTTGCTATACGGATTATTTCTCCCGTGAAGCTATGCTTTATCTTCACAACAGACACTAAATCCTGATGATAAAATAGAATTAATAAACAAATTATAAATAAGTAGCGTATAAATAAATAAACTGTACAGTATTTACAAACAACTCAGTCAGAATCAGGAAAAAAAAAACGGAAGAGGTATATCAGTTAAGAGTTTATGTCAAACTTTGACAAAACGCTGGACTTTAGGATCACAATGCAATAACATGAAGGGTATCAGGTGAAATGGGAGTGTACCAATCCCTGAGAGCAGATTAAGCTAGGAGCTGTACTGACCAGTGCTTGGGCCCTATCGGCAAACACAACACCTGCCAATTGATTGTGAACTCCCACAGTAACAACACAACCAAATGACAAGTGCTTTGGTCTTATCGTCACTCTTATGTTTCTCAAGTGCTACGTAAACACTAAGAAAATAAAGACATTTGAGTCTCACTGTACAGGAAAGCAATATAGACTGACAAATATTTTAATTCAGGAAGACCTATTTAAATCCTAGACTACACTAATCATTATTGGTTAGACTACAGTAATCATTATTGGTTAAGTGAAGTTCATTTGTAACATATAATTTGTGTATAGTATTTTTTGAGGACCGTGTTAGCACAATATGATAAATGAAATAAATCCGTCAGACGCATGTATATAACAGCAGTGTTGTATGCACAGGTAGTGCAAAGTACTTGTCAATTTATGCAGAATGAACATTAACAATTCTACACAAATCATAACTGACATTTTCAAAAATGTTGTAAGTTCATCCGAGTCTATTTATGTGTGTAGATTCTTGTCTGATTTTTTCTACAACTGGTACAAATAACCATTACATCATCAAATAACATAAAGTAATACCACTCAAAAACATCATTACAATGACATGTATTTTCTTAGTTTAGTGCTGAGGGCTCAAAGGTAAATTGTCAGATAATGTTGCTCGTATCCAGGTTTTAAATTAAGTTAATAAATTTTTTACATAGTATTTCTATCATTGATATTAAAGTGGTTAGCATTGAAATAACTCTTTTTTAAAATTATTAATGGTTATCATAAAGTATGAACGCTTTTTCATGATATTTGTATAAAAATACTTCCAAAAATGCCAAATCTGTTTTTCTCAAAAAAAACAGTGACCAACTATGATAACATGATAGAGACATCAAAAAATATGTAGAAACAATGTATGCAGGTACCAGTATAGGAACTAAAATATTCACACTTATAATTAATTCAAACATGTTGATACGCGTGGATAGTATATTAAATTAATTTAAATACTAGAACAATTAAAATCCATCACAAAAGTTAAAGTGTGACCATTATCTAAATGATGTAGATAAATTTATCAAAGTTCTAAAATACACGGCCATAATACCAAGTCAAGAGACCAAGGGGGATTACTCTTCCAAACCAGCTGCAAGAGTTTCCTCCCTTTTATTCATGTTTTAAAGAATTATTTTCTGGATTTCTTGACTGCTGATGGCTGGGAAAGTTCTCCAATAGTGTTTGAAGGATCTCCAGCTCCTGATGATATCTGTAACACCTGTCAAAAAAAACAACAGAATGGTCTTGTATCAGAATCCTTGGTATCCAATGATAAGTCAATATAGTTTAAAACAATTACAATCGTGACTTTCTTCAATATGTGACTTATGTCTGCTCCATCTAAATATGTTTAAGGTCATATTTTACATTACTCCCATGGTGATAACCAGGCAAAATGCTCAAATATTCAAGATCTAAAGGAGTCTTTCGTTTTTTGGAGTCACACTATTCTTGTGATATCATTTTGTTTCTTGATCATATAAGATGTCAAAAGAATTGAATTCAATTCAATTCAATGGTTCCATTTGGTGAAAAGAGGGCATTACAGGTGATCCTATGGTGTGAAAAGTTGTGTGGCCTTTGTTATAACGTCACAATAAATAAAGGTAGGGATGTCATTTAAAAATGCCCCAATCACAAATGTTGTTATGACAGAGATCCCCTTTGAAATATTGAATTACCTCCCTGTGTAACATTTTAAGACTGCCCAGTGTTACTGATGGAGGTAATCACTCATAGGTAAGGTGGGCCAGCAAACTTGACTGTCTGGTTCAAATATCAAACTCTAAACTCGAAGTATCTAATTGTCTTCATAACAGAGCATTTTTCTCAAATCATTTACCTGTTGAGTGTTTGCCAAAGAGACAGGCACTGGAATGGTAATATACTGCTGAGAACCACCTACAAACGGTAACAATATATTTTTAGGCATAAAGAACAAAACAATAATTTAAGAAACAAATAACTCAGCATTTTACTTAGACAGAAACAAGAATATTGTTTGTTTCTTTGATTTAATGTCAAAGCCACACTTAAGATAAGGAAACCATTGGCAACAAACAATGACAAGACAGGACAAGCACTAGATACAATACAAACATATCACTATCAGATTGGCTTAGCTCTGAGACAACCTGGGAAACAGGAAGGCTGAGGAACCTGTCTCCATCTGCCTCCTTAACAAAAATCAAATGATACATTAAAATGTTATTCTTCAATTTGTTCCTTTGCTTACTTGGAGTTTGCCCTGCGTCTTAGACTATTGCTGTCATATGACGTGCCAGCAGTTCAAAGGATTGGTTTGATTGAGGGTAAAACCTTTTACTCAACGGTATTTTACTTATATTGTTATATGGGGCCGATTGTCCATTTTACACGGTTCCATGCCTAAATACAGTAGAAACCAAGAGAAAACCTGTTAACAGCATCAACCGTCCACCACTCCAAGCACCCCACCCACCCCTGCCGCCCTCCTTGCGTTTGCCAGAGCCACATCATGTGACTAACTCATATACTTGATGATCTAACTGGTGAGCGTACATCAAAGAGGTATAAGTAGGCAGACTCGCTTCCCACTAACCCACAGATATAGCTGAGGTACACTGGGGGACTCCTACCTGTGAGCTGTACATAAAGGTGGATCAGCAGTTTGACACGCTAACCTCTGACCTAAGGCCTCAAACACTACAAAGGTGAATGATTACATCAGCAATACACTTAAAATGACATACCTGACGACTGGTCGGGTTGAGCTAAGGATAAGGCTGTGGCCGGTTGCTGGAAGTTAAATATAGATCCATCAGGTAATGTAGCTGTGGTGGGCGTGGCATACACTACCCCTTGGGGCGTCTGATACATCACTATTCCAGGTGTCATTGCAGCATGGTTCGCGTTCGTTGTAGGGACTTGGTTACCAGCTGAAACAACAAGCAGATTCATTTTAAAAAAGAATACAAGCATCCTTACCTTACTCAACCTAAACTCCCAATTAAAATTTAAAAAGTCATCTTTATTTGATCTTTACTTCATTGCACTTATGTTGATAATTTCCTTGTTGTTTGTTTGATTGGGGTTTAATGCCATACTTAACTGTATCCCACACATATGACGATGTGCCAGCCGAGAGGCATCTTCCCGAGGCAAGGCGGAAAAGAAGATTGTGGCATTAAGCCTCTCTCCCTTTCTTACCTTGCCTCCAAAGGCGATAAAACCTGAGTTAGCTAGAGTTGACCACGGCT
>JAVFBX010187836.1:0-13722 GCA_034783855.1 Mopalia kennerleyi | reverse complement strand
TCTACTCACATTAGGACTGTGGGCGGGCGCCCTCAGTTTGGACGTGGTCTGGCTCACCGGTCGCCCCAACAGAACGATCCACCTCGAGCGTGTCTACGCGTCAGGGCTCCACCACGCTAGTCCACCACCCCTATCACCACTACCTCTATCAACACCACCACCACCACCGCTAGACACACCGATCAGCACGACACCCCACCACACGCCACCACACCCCTGAGTGAGGTCATGGATACACGTTTTCAACACCCGTTCACAGCCCTCATCGCTGGCGCGACGGGGAGTGGCAAGTCGTTCTTCACCCGAGCCCTGCTCCAACACGCGGCCCAGTTGATTCACCCCACCCCGGATCGCGTCGTGTGGTGTTACGGGGAGTGGCAGCCGCTCTACGACACGATGCCCTGGGTAGACTTTCACGAAGGCTTGCCCGATCGAGAGATGTTTCAACCCCACGTCAAGACGGTCGTCGTCGTCGATGATCTCATGGCCGAAGCTGACGAGCGTGTGACGGCGCTCTTTACCAAGGGCAGTCATCATCGGAACGTGAGTGTCTTGTACCTGGTTCAAAACTTGTTTCACAAGGGAAAAGACCACCGTACGATCAGCTTAAATGCGCAGTATCTAGTGCTGTTTAAAAACCCCAGTGAAGCCTCACAAATCAACCACATCGCCAAACAGATGTACCCGGGTCATACGGAGTTTTGAGGACGCGACACGAGAGCCCCACGGGTATTTACTGATCGACCAAGCCCAATTATCTTCGTTTACGCACAGACGTCGTTCCTGGCGACATCCAGGTCGTGTACACGCGGAAGGGTTGACTGACCGACCCTTCAAAACCCGACCGCAGACGGTCGCACGCCTCAGTCTTCAACAGCCCCACCTCGTGACTGGATGGTTGAGCCGCGACCTCAACAACCACCACCACCAGCGACGCTAACACGCTGAGCAGCTTCCCGAGCATGCCCTCACCAGCCACCACAGCCTGAGACCTTAGAGACGACCGTCGAGACGGTGTTCAACGTATCGAAGACGAGATGTTAAGCAGTGTCCCCGTCCGACTTCGTCAAAAAAGCGCACGCTTTATAACAACGCATCCGACCACCATCTGGAACTAGACGGGGGCTTTGGTCATCGAGGGTCGTGTTCAGCCCGAGACGCACATGGTGGATCTGATCAACGACGCTCTGCGAGAACGACGGCACGGCGCGGCTCGAGAGCGTGAGGTCTTGGCCCGGGCCTTTAAAGCGATGAATATCCCGAGAGATTGGCTGCCCAACAAAACATGGTGGAACCCCGAGCATCCCGACTTCAGTCGCTCGGTCGTGACGACACCACACTCCGCCCTGGCCTCCCTGCAGGACCTCTCCATCACCCGGTAGGTGGTCTACCGGGCGTCTCACAGAACGTCTCACCGGGCGTCTCACCGCGTGGTCCGCTGGGCATTCCCGTAGGGCACGCTATAGCACCTTCTGCGCTGCGGGGCGGCCGCGGCGTCACATTGCGGCGGGGCGGCTTATTCACCTCAACGAGCAGCACGCCGTGGAGAGTCGCCGACTGGCGAGCCGCAACCAGCAGAGCCACCACCGGGAGAGCTACCACCGGGAGAGCTACCACCGGGAGACCCACAGGGAGAACCCCTGGACGACAGCGACGTCCACCGCTGCATTGAAGCCCCACGCAAGCGCTACCCCCGCAGTCTCATGGGACGACTCGAGAGGGCGAGATGTTTTACGTGACTCTACCCAGCAACAGTTATATGGGCGTGTTTCCCAACAATACGGTCACCCATTACACGACTCTGCTTCCTCAGGCTATCCGCTTGACAGGAGATTGGGAATGCGGCTTAGTGAGTGTCCAGTACCCCCACACGTGGTTCAACGTTTAGCCGGACGAGGTGTACATCGACATCATCCAGATGGAATATCGATCCTCGGAACCCATGCATCAACTCACACTCCATGACAGGTACTATCCATCCCCCAATGTGCTGGCCCTGAGTTTGGACAAGTTATTGAAACACACCCATCTCCCCAAGCTGCACGATATGAAAGACGCCTTGACGTTCAACTTCGATGAACAGTGTCAGGTGTTTCAAATCACGTTTCATAAGAAGGTTGAGTTTGGGTTACGCCAGCGACTGGCGCACTTGCTGGGCATGAACATCGACTACATCCCGACCCATGAGCCGCACGAAGGGATACCGAACCGGTCGGATGAACTCGATACCGGACTTCAAGCCTTGTACCTGTACTGCGACGTGATAGAACCACGTATGGTCGGTGATACCCTCGCCCCTCTGTTACGTGCCGTGAGCATCGATCACCGCAACAACGGCGTTCAAGTGAGTCGTGAATTTCAACATATTCAATACCTCCAGGTGCAGAAGAAAGAGTTCACTACGGTGGAAATCGATATAAGAGACGACTACGGGCGTTTGGTCCCATTCTCCCGTGGTAAGGTGATTGTAAATTACACTTTCGACTGAAGAGGGCGGCCCATTTCACCTAACACGATGACGGCGTGACCGCAAACTTACCTCAACTACTACACACGACAAGCCGGTGACGGTGGGTTAAACGTCTTCAGAGGGAGCCACCACCAACGGGGGCACGGTCTGGGTAGCATCTTAAGCAGGGTGTTAAAACTAATCAAACCGCTAGCGTTACAACGTGCGAAAGCCAACGATCGACAGGCGTTCCACAGCTGTCTGGACGCCGTGCAGTATGTGGTCCAGGGTGTGCCTGTCAAACGGGCCATGAAACGTCGTGCGGCGGAAGCCGTCGAACTCATCATCACTGAAGCCAAACGTCGAGGGGGTCCCCGACAGGGTATAACCGCTCGACTGACGTGGTGGCGTCAGTCGAGCGAGAACCTCAACGAGAGCCTCAGCGACACCCGCACAGAAAAAGAGACGCTATCAACCCGATGTCTTCAGTTAAACCAGAGACATGCCGTTCATACAACCACCGACGTGCGATGAGATGAACAGCGAGTTTGATTTATCGCCACCGCGACGACCCAGGGTAGTGTGGTGACGAACCGGTGTGAAACGTACAGTTCCGGGGCGAGTATCAGTGATGGTGGTCCCGCCGAATTCCGCGTCACCAACGCGGACACAGACACATCCCATGCAGCACACGACAAAAAGTCGATCGATCGTCCAATCACTCGATTTGTAAAGGTAGATTGTAGTTGATGGTCTTCTTGGCGGTACTCACTTCAAGGGGGTGTCGTCGATGACACACGTCTCTCGAAAATAAGGTGAATTGATGAGGCGTCGAGCCTTGGGCGCCTCGCAGATATGGACATTGGTGTGGGTGTCGAGGTTGGTGATGGTTTTGCCGTAGGCAGAGTTCCCTAGCAGCTTCATCGTTTCAACGATGAGTTTCTTGGAGGGGTCGGTATCGCCTTCTCGACTTGCTCGCGTCACATGGTCAGCCAACGGTTTGAGGCACGTGCTGGGTTGATACTGTATCACCTGGTAGATGCGTGTGACGACGAGTCCGTGATTCAGGTACCAGCGAAGAAGTGGTGTTCCCAAGAGAATCTTCTTACCCCACATACTCCCGATCAACATACGCCTGGGGGTGGTTAAAATACAATTCACCTCTGCATATGCCTTCATGGGGGGCCGATGTCCTCTCGAGAGACCGTGGTGTTTTTAGAAATGGGTGGACGCTCGGCGAACGTAGGTTTCAGGTTATCGGGGACGTGTAAGTCACACTCCACAAACTCGTACAACTCATCGACACGCACCGCGTCTAACAGATGTTGCTGCGTTCGAGTCAGGTAGCGGTGAAGAGGGTGGCTCCTGGTCTTCAAAAAAACCGCGAAGGTCGGCTCACGTTGCTGTTCGGCTTGAAACTCCCACTCCCACACATCGATGTAAGTGTAGCCCAGGTCTCGGATGTAAGCTTCGTTGTATCGGGTCTCAGCTCGTAGGTCTTCGGCTGTTCTTCCCCGTCTGGTGTTGTCCTGGCCGCGCGTGAACGCGCACTCGTGGGCGTGCCAGTAACTGCCTTTAAACTGGTAGACCGTGGGTTGGCAAACCCCCATGGGAAAACCATCCACGGGTAATCGTCGATCACCGATCCGCTTCTCCGTAGCTGGGAGATGGGGATACCGGTGAGCTGGGTCTGCCAATCTAACCATTGATTAGCGATGTGGGTAGTGGATCGGCGTAGTGCGAAGACCCCCCCTCCGTCTCTGTGGGTAACCAACCGGCGTAGTGACCCGCGGGCATGTCTGGCGCTAGGCAGGCGAGGTATAAGGCGTTGGCATCCCACCCTGCAATCTTTTGGCACACCTTAGCACCCCGTATCTTGGTGACGCCGGCTTCGTGGTGGTGGGTGAAGATGATCGATGGTCCACCGGCGATGTTGTCTTTTAAACACCTGTACATGTCCGAATCACGATATTCCACCAGTGAGAAAAAATCGGACAGGTCTTGAAACACGTAACGTAGGGTCAAACCCGGAATGCTGATACACTGTTGGAAGACATCGACGCCTAGCTCACGATAGAAGGAGGCCATTTTCTCCGCAGCCTCCATGAAGGGGTCCACTGGATAGGGTCAAGTTTTTCAACGTGTTGTTAAACGCCTCTCTGGGTGGTAGACAGGTCTCCTCTAGGCGGGCTAGACTATCCACGTAGGTGTGGCAAAACGTTCCCTTCACCAGTTTGCTGTCGTAGGCGTTAACCCATTTGTCGTAGCTGAAATAAGGCGCAGGTAGTTGCAGACGTCTAAAAACAGAAGGGTGTCTGTGGCGATCGACAGTGGCTCGTCCGGTTGTTTCATCGGTACCGCTTCTACGTAGGATTAGTCGCTCGTAGAGGACGGTAGAGGCTCATGGGGTGGTTAAGTGGTCACTGGTGGTGGTGCTAACACACGACGTCCCTTACTAGGGGGCTCCAGTGGATCGCCATCCCTCTGGACATCCCTCTGCGTAGACGTCTGGGTAGGTTCCTGGAGATCGTGGTGGACCAGGCGTCGATGCCGTTTTAAATCCGACGCTCGGGTAAACGCCCCATAACAGTCACCGCATACAAAGCGTCGTGGGTCGGTCGCGCCTCTCTCGGCGCTCGTAGAAAGTGGAAGAGGCTCGTAGGGTGGCTGAGTGGCCTCTGGTGATGCTAGGGGGCTTCATCTACCTCTGGGTAGATGTCTGCGTAGGTCCCTGGAGATCGTGGTGGACCAGGCGTCGATGCCGTTATAAATGCCTCGCCCGGGTAAACCCCCGATCACAGTCATCGCATACAAATCGTCGTGGGTCGGTCGCGCCTCTCCCTGCTTCCCCGTCAGCTCCGTCGTCTCGGTCACCACCAGCTCGTCCTACGTCGGCTCAGCCACCACCAGCTCTGTCATCTCGTCGTCCGTCGTCTCGTCCTCCTCCTCTAGGTTCATTGGGATGCTTCTCTCTTCGATGGCGTACTAAAGCATCCCACCGGGTAAAGACAACCCCGCACAAGTCGCTAGAGAACATCGTGGGTAGGTAGATAGATCCGTAGATAAGTAAGTCGCCGCTATTCGCAAGGTAAGGTAGACGGTTAGGTCTGGAATGAAGCCCAATTCACGCTGGACCTCCTTTTTATAGCTTTTTTTGGCGAGGTCTCGGGACACGGAGCCTAGCGACCCACTTCTGGCATCCAGTACAAACAACAAACGCTTAAAAAAAGACTACTCTTTATAGTTTTATAACATTAAAAAAAAGATGAATGGTATTAGGTCAGCTAGCGCCATCCATATCGAGAGGGCCTAGTCCCCGAATGACTGAAGCAGCCAAAAGAGTGATATAACTTGTTGACGTCAACCTGTGAGCTGACCCGCCTTGACCCAGTTCATGTGCACTCAGAACTAGGTCACTGACTCACCGTACGGGTCGACTGGTGTCAACAAGTGACACTTAAGGCCTTTCGCTGCTGCGTAGGCCATTTTTAAGCCGCTTTCTCCATCGATCACACGGCTTGGGTTGGGACCTAACCGACTCATCACGAAGACCCAAAGAGACCCACACACCTAAGGAACACCGAACCACCCTCTAATCGCCGTGACTACATCGTTTTCATCACTTTATCTCTGAATACAACCGCTGTTTCACCTACACTCACGCGACTGTGAACAGTTAGGTTTAGCCAACCAAGCGCCCGATATCGATCACCAGGAAGCACGTTTCAGCTAGGCTGTCGAGCCCTGTGCAGTTCCCGCCAAAAAGGCTTCTCTGAAGTCCGTGCTGTCTGCATATAGAGAGAGGCCCAAGCCGGACTCGAGCATTCTCACCAGCCGCTACCCACCCAGCTTCTTCCAGCCTACGACCGCCATGATGTTGAATGAATCCGATCCGCCACACCCCCGTGACTGTGATGGTCAGACGTGTACAAACCCAAGATGTCGAAGACGACTCGAAGCCCTATACAGATTCCACGGGGATGCAGGCCGCGGTTGGTTAAGTACGAGATTACGAAGAGCCCGAATGGATCACGTCAGGACCCATACACAGCACCTGCCTCTCGCAGCTACCTGCCAACCTCGTGTAGCCGATTACACCTGGTCTGTGGACTATGGACACCCCACGCAACACACCCCCACGCCAGCTCACTCTGACGCTCCACCTATACCAGTCTTAACCATTCCAGGGACCTCAACACAACCAACACATTACGACCCTTCTTAGCCCTTGAAGCGGCCGCCCCACTACCACAGCCCCGATGGGGCCGAGCCATCTTCCGACAATTACGCAGTCGAATGTTCCAACACCTAGATGCCAGACCACACTTAGCACCAACCATCCAACTGGCAGACGGTGACGCAGGTCAACGACCGATCGGCCCAGCCCCCGAATGCCGTGTGTGTCTTGCAGCCCTAGCAGACATTGTGTTCCAGCCCTGTCACCATGCCGTCTGCTGCGTGACGTGTACAGTCACCCTAGCCAACCTGCGATGTCCAGTCTATGGTCACCACGTGACTCGTACACCCTAACACCGGACTCGAACCCCCACCCACAATGCCCCACACCACCACCACCGAGGCTGACCTCCCCTTAGACGGTCACCATGACGACGCGTGATATCCCGTGACATCTTGTGACTTCTCGTGCAACTCGAACCCCCACCCCACAAAGACCCACCACCACCACCTTAGACATCGCGTGACCTCTCGTGACCTCTCGTGAGGAGCCAACCGAGATCTCGTGAAATCTCTTGACCTCTCGTGCGGAGGCAAAGACATCTCGTGAAATCTCGTGCGATGCCAAAATAATTACTACATAAATACTAGGTAAGTCTCGTGAAATCTCGTGCGGTGGCGTGGGCTCTCGTCACTACTATTTATGTATTATTTTGCCACCGCACGAGAGCCCACGAAAACTAACCGAGCTGTTCATTCTATACTACTATTATCCGCCAAGGGCTGAAATGCAGAATAGTTCGGATATAAAACCCATGGCTAGAGAAGATGGTATGTGCTATGCCAAGAAAAGGAGCATGTCGTGGGAAGCGGATGGGGAACGGCGCATGATTAAAAAGGCAGGGTGGATCCTGGAACTGTCATGGGGTGGTGAAGGTGTCTTCCCGTAATGTTTTGCGCGTCTCTCGCGGGAGTGGACGAGATATGACGAGAGTTGTCATGGGGTGGTGTGAGGTCTCAGCCATTACAGGAGGAGTGATCTCCACTTATGTTTCGGGCAAGGTTTAGCTTAGGGATGTCATGGGATGGTGTAGATGTCTTCCCGTGATGCTTTGCGCGCCATTGTAGGGATATTTGGGCTGGTATGAGCTATGCCATGAAAAGGAGCATGTCGTGGGAAGCAGATGGTCACAGCGCACCAGGGCTGTCAGGGGGTGGTGTAGGTGGCTTCCCGTGGCGCTTTGTGCGTTTTCGCGAGAGTGGACGAGATGTGACTAGAGTTGGCCTTGGGTTGTGTAGAGTCACAGCCATGACAGGAGGAGTGATCTCGTCTTAGGACTCGGGCAGGGATGACCCTAGGGCTGACATGGAGCGGAGTGGGTATCTTCCCGTGATGCCTTGTGCGTCTCTCGCGAGAGTCGACGAGATGTGACGAGAGTTGACACGGATGGTGTCAACCATGACAGGAGGCATGCTTCGTTCGCTAGACAGCGAACCCATCAGCGACGACCGACGTGTGAGATGCACCCATCAACTAAGCCCGAGGTGTGAGATGGGGACATGGCCGGAGAGTTGCATGTGACCGCACCGCCCCGGGCATCGGCGGCGGCGGATAACGCTGCAGAGACTTCGTCATGGCTTCGTTGCATCGTGCCGTCGTAGCACATGCTCATGTGCTAACACGCCACGACGCCACGACGTACTTCTGCGGCGTCGTAGTGGTGTTCTGTGGTGTCGTTGCGGGGTTCTGCGGCGTTACGCCGGAGTGACTTCGTCATGGCGTCTTAATGCCGCGCCCGCCGCGGAAGGATACGTTGGTAAACTGTCTTGAGTATTTAACCAGTCCATGCCCTTCAATGCCTTCAGTCATGGATCTACAGAAGAACAAGAAAGATGCCTTTTGTATGCGATATTTGTTAGCGTTATTTTTCTAGAAATTACGATAGGATGCGTCATAAATTAATCAAGCATCCGGAAGAAAGCAAAGAAGAATATGACCAAGATATTGATCAAGATAATGCTATTGTTGATGGAGAAGAAGATCTTCCGTCTGACAACGACGACCCATCGGTATCGACGCATTTGAACTAGAGCAGCGATGTCGAAAGCGTCGATGACGGCAATGATGACGCCCCTTCTGCTGAGGTCTGGGGTGACATAGTCAGCAGCGTTCTCGACAGCTTAAAGGATAAGACTATCGAAGAAGCAGGCGATGAAATGGACAAAGCAGCCATGCAAAAATTCTACGAAACCGTCTTACCCGACATTCGTAAGTCGATCCGCGACGCATATCTTCGCCTGAATACGCGTTGTCTCGAGTTCAAACCAGATCCTATACACCGAAAAGTCATGAAAACAAAGCGTTGTTTGGAAGAAATGTTTGAGATCCCACCAGGGGAGGCCTTAAGTAACGCTGTACGGATGAGGAAGGAGCTGTTCGACCGTTGCCTTTAGAATACCCCATGCAGAGCACCAATGAAGAAGACCAGTAAATCTCAACGAGCCGGGCCTCCAGTGGGATTTACTCGGATCAACGACGTCGTCACGCCGCAGAACGCAGCACGACGCCGCAGTGACGCCACAGAACGCCGCAGTGACTTCGTCGTGGCGTCTTGGCGTGTTGGCACGACGCCATGACAAAATCACTGCGGCGTGACGCAGAACTCCGCAACGACGTATGTTGTGGCGTCATGGCGTGTTGGCACATGCGCATGTACTACGACGTCACGACGCCACGATGCCGTTAAGAAGTCATGCCGCATTACGCACCGCCGCAGCTGCCGCTTTACGGTGCGGTACGGTCACATGTGACTCCCAGGTCACGTCCCCATCTCACACCTCGGTCTTCGCTGATGGGTCCATCTCACACCTCGGTCGCCGCTGATGGGTTCGCTGTCTAACGAACTGAGCTCATGCCTCCGGTCATGGTTGGGACCTCACACAGCCCCGTGTCAACTCTGGTCACATCTCGTCCACTCTTGCGAGAGACGTCACGGGAAGACACCTACACCAATTCATGTCAACCCTGCCCGAGTCATAAGACGAGATCACTCCTCCTGTCATGGCTGTGATCCTACACCACCCCACCTCAACTCTCGTCACATCTCGTCCACTCTCGCGAATAACGCGCAAAGCGTCACGGGAAGCCACCTACACAACCCCATGGCAGCCCTAATGCGCTGTGACCCATCTGCTTCCCACGACATGCTCATTTTCAGAGCAAAGCACATACCAGCCCAAATGTCCCTACAATGGCGCGCAAAGCATCACAGGAAGACACCCACGCCATCACATGACAGCCCTAGGCTTAACCCTGCCCGAAACATAAGGGAAGACCACTCCTCCTGTAATGGCTGGGACCGCACACCACCTCATGACAACTCTCGTCATATCTCGCCCACTTTCGCGAGAGACGCGCTAAGCATCACGGGAAGACATCTTCACCACCCCATGACAGTCCTAGGGTCCGCCGTGCCTTTTTTAATCGTGCACTGTTACCCATCCGCTTCTCAAAAGGACTGCCTTTAACCGTGTACAATGTACATGTATAGTGTACAGTAGGGCTGAAGCGGACAAGAGTTACAGTGACGTCACTTGTTTACCAGCACCTAAGTGCCCTCGATGACCTTGCCTGACCGAGTTTATGTGTACTGAGAACTTGAGTGACGTGACTTAAGGCCACGCTGAATTGACGGCCTAGAATTAGTACATTATAACGTGCAATCCTGCCAACAACAACAAACAACAACAATCGATTACTTATAACGCACAAAAGACTTCTTTAACAGCCATGGGGAATCACTTCCCTCTACTTATAACACAAAAGTCTTCTTTAACAGTAGTCCGGAGCAAAATCGATGCACCTCTACTGATAACGCACAAATCCTTCTTTAACAGTAGTCCGGAACCAAGCCTTTCTACATATAACGTACACATCTTTCTTTAAAAGTAGTGCGCAGCGGCTCCGCTTTACTTATAACGCGCACATCCTTCTTTATCAGTAGTGCGGATTGGCTCCGCAATACTTATAACGCACACATCCTTCTTTAGCAGTAGTGCGGAGCCAACTCGGCTCCCCACTACTTATAACGCACAAATCCTTCTTTATCAGTAATTGGGTCAATGATTACGGGCAAAAGCATCTTGAAACACGTGCGCCGTTTGGGGGTCTGTCTTCTACTCGCTTAAGCTGTGTACACTTGATCGTGTCTGTGGAGTGTTTGGTTTTTTTGTTTCTGTAAGGTTTGAAAGTCACACAATATTTCCCGATTGCGATCTACCTATTCACATTGAAACAAATCATGCTGATCGTCTTAGCATCGCCAACGATCATGGCTGTACTGTAGTGGTGTAAGTAAAGACCGTGACTGGGTGTCTTGATCTGGCCTCGTCGATATGCCAGTGGGTGGCAGTGGTCAGAACTCAAGTTGGGGTCCTAAGCGTGCGCAAATGACACGGTCAAGAGGATTCGGGTGCGCCGTGTCGTAGGGTTTGACGGAGGGTTTGTAGCTGTACCGTGCCAAAGGTACCGGCCAACACCTCTCTGTATATATCTGTTATGAGATTTGAGAAATTCTGTGCTTCGTGTGTTTTTAAGTACAGCGGTTGACGCTCCATGATTTGGTCCGAATCGAAGCGAAGATAGTTTGGACAAGAGGTCGACACAGGACACAGATTTCGCTTAGCTCTGCAGGTCCACCGAATCCGCTTGCCTTTAAATGTCCATACTCCTGACGATGACCCCATTTCGTCGAAAGCCGTCGGGTGTAACGTAGCCTATAGGTCATCTTCCTATGCAAGGGTCAGTATGTGTACGACGAGACTTCAACGGTACCAACCCTTGCTGTAATTCGAAGAAAAAACGTGGCAAAAATTTCATTGGGCTATGGTAGAAACACGTAGGCCAATCAAAAAAGCGTTTACACATCAACGTGTACAACAAACAAGCGTGGCGCCACTGCCAATTGACATGTCTGTGATGACGTCAGGACTCGCTAATGGGACTACTATCGTGCATGTATATATTACATATATAGCCTATTTGTCATTCTGTGTTAAGATCGCCTCTTTCTTATTCTAAGAAAGCTTCAATCTGATTGGGTAGAGTAAAGGAGGTCATCCGAAAGTAGCTGTTGTCAACTCTAGCAAACTCAGGTTTTATCGCCTATGAAGGTAAGGTAAGAAAGGAAGAGAGGGTTTATGCGACGATCTTCTTTTTTGCCTTGCCTCGGGAAGATGTTTGAATGCGATATTTGCGAGCGTCAATTTTCTAGAAATTACGATAGGATGCGTCATAAATTAATCAAGCATCCGGAGGAAACCAAAGAAGAATATGATCAAGATAGTGATCAAGATGATGCTGTTGTTGACGGAGAAGAATATCTTCCGTCTGACAATGACGACACATCGGTATCGCCCCATGACGGCGATGATGACGCCCCCTCCGCTGAGGTCTGGGATGACATAGTCAGCAGCGTTCTCGACAGCTTAAAAGATAAGACTATCGAAGAAGCGGGCGATGAAATGGACAAAGCAGTCATCGGAAAAAGTCTACGAAACCGTCTGTCCCGACATTCGTAAGTCGATCCACGACGCATATCTTCGCCTGAATACGCGTTGTCTCGAGTAGTCTTGCGTCAAATTTTATTCCATGACTAGTCATTTGAGAGTTATAATAATTAACTTAAACTGTTTCAAGAAAAGCCACTGCTATGACAAGCCGATTTATCACTTCTACCTTTATTCTACATATTCGACGAATTATGTCACTACGCGAAGTCACATACTAGTATGTAAAATAAAAATGTATTTTACAGCATATGTAAAATTGTTTTAAACATATGTTAAATTAATTTTCACATAAGCAAAAATAAATGGACAATACCTTAACTATTTCACCTATTTGAAAAAGAATTTCACATATAGATGTAAAATAAACTTTAATTTTTACATAAATACAGAAGTTACACTTTAAAATACACTGAGAAACGATTTCTCCTCTCAACTTTGGAAGGCGTATATAAATTCCGTTCGTACTTCTATTATCCTGTGTGAACTTTTAAGAAGAATGCAAAGACTACCGGTATAGGATTATTTTCCACTGACATGCTGTGCAAGTTAAGGCCTCGACAAACGCCCAAGTCGAGACATTTTATCATGAAAAGGTCCCCCAGCAGCCTGATAACAACAACAACAATAACAGCGCAGACTGCCAAAAGTCGAATATCGACTTACATCGCTTATATCTACAGTCTAACAAGGATTGAAACACGAAACCATGCTTTCTATTCTGAAAAATGCCAATAACTGTCACAAATTAAGACTGAATGTCATATCAGGCGACAGGCTTGTACTTATTTTTATTGAAGTCTTCATCTGTTTTTTTTCCCAATGAAACTTCAAACAACATAGTAATGCGTACACTGTCTACGGAATCTGTCGCAATTATAGATCTAGAAAATAAAATATATGTACGTTGCTCCATATGATGTTATAATGTTTTCTGCATAGAATATGCTTGCGAAGAATAAAAGGCAGAGTATAATAAATGTGTCATCTTTAGTGATGTATCATCTTTGCTGGTGTTTATGCAATGTGTCTACGGTTGTATTTTGTTTCCTCACCTGTCGTCATTTTAGGCTACATACACCTACTTATTTATTTATTTCACTTAAATCGGCTCAACACGTCTCAATAATTTGTTTTGAAACAATTGGTTTGCATTTTTATTTTATCAGCTGAAGTTTTATGGGATCCTTAGCGTAAAGCTTTTGTAAACATTATAGTTAATATTGTTGTATAAAAGTTTATACACTGGGGAATAATGGAATGAAAATTCAATAGTTAATTTTTGGCTGAATTGGTCGCTTCAAACACATCTTCGCTAGCCAATAGTTTTATTCCAAACTACTCTGTATTATAAACCTTGGCGGATTGTTAGCATGGACTCGGCTTTCAAGCGACTGAAACGAGTGGACGGCTATGGCAGGCGAAGTGTTTCAATATTCTATATTTACTTTTTTTGTTTAAAATATAAATTTCTTGTCCATAATTGATAGTTTTCATTGCATATAGTTTTATTTATATTCTATATTTAA
>JAVFBX010187825.1:0-13723 GCA_034783855.1 Mopalia kennerleyi | reverse complement strand
TTTGATACCACTTAAAATCGTAGCGATCTGAATTTATTGATAAAAGCTAATTTTGGGCGCTAGTGCCTCTTTAAGCATAGGGCGATTTAAAACCTTGATCCAATACACTAAGTGCTACTGGCCACACCGTACAAAAAACACTTTTTGTTTTTATCGATGTTCAAATTGAATTGTCCGGGCAGGACAACGAATATGACTTGATCAGTCTACCGTTTTTCGTTACACAGATACACACATGCCTGGTCAGCAGAAACTAAAGGCGATGTTTTGTGTTTCACGCAGCCCCTTATAATAAGGCGTATAAATATAAAAAGAATCTCAACTCCTCTCGCTCCCAGGGGGGAATATGCAACAATGTCTACGGAAAATAATACAAAAGTTTCAAAGTGGATGTGTTTGTGAATTGTTAAAGTCATTTCCGATATTTTTTCAAGTAATATCCGTATGCTGAATTCGAGAAAAATAAAATACTGACACATATCTTTAAAAGTTCAGCGATTTAAACGGTTTACTAAATCTTTTGATAACTATAAAGCTGTAGATGCAGTTCTGTATCTAGTCCATCATACACTGGAGCCTCATTTAAAGATAGATCTACGAGTCCACATAACTGTGTAATTTCAAGTTTTTGGGGGCTTAACGGCTATGATACCCAAGAATTTGCTAGAAAACCACACCGCCTTTCGGAATAAGACAGATGGAAATTAAGCCACTGAACTTCGTCTTTTCCCCTCTCTATACTAGGATGGTGGTGTAGATAGACAGCATTGCAGAGGAACTCTACCAAAATGTCCTGTTGATGTCGGCATGCTTATGAAGCCTCTTGTTTGTCTACGCCAATGAACTTCTGTTTGGTTTTAAAAGGTCAACAGAAGTCAGAAACATGTCCGTTTCTTTTTCTGCAGAGATTTGGTGAGATAAGAAATGATTGCATATACACCGATCGATCAGACGGAGGACAGGCCCAGTCACGATCCGCAATGCGATATGGGCTCCACGGGACACCCATATGAGTGTCTATATAGGCCTTCGGATATGGGCCCTCGACATGATCGTAACGCGAAGGTCGACTGCGTCCAGTTGTGTCCATTTTCTTTGGATCGCATTCGATCTGGCGCAGGTCAAGGCGCGTTAAGCCCGGCGCAGGTCGACTTGCAACTGAGGGAATCTGGGAGATTGGCGACTGGAAGCATCTGCGAGCATCTGATCGGGCGCGGAATTTAATTGAGCACCCAGTTGTACCGACCTGAGCTTAACTGCGATCTAGTCTGCACAAATATGATCACGACGGAATGGAGTAGAGGAGTCATTCTTCAGTAATTACTATATTCTGGTTACACTGGTATTTTTAGAGAAATTCTCTATAAAACAGAAATATTTTACATAGTATGGTGTTTATCAACATTAAATGCAAAATAATTATAATTAAACAATATAAAAACTTGAATAATAACTAACAAAATTTATAATTCAGTGGCAAAATATAAGCCTTGAGTGTTGTTACTTTGTATAATGTCAATATATACTGCGCTAATAGAATAAAGCAGAAAAAGAAAAATGATAAATACTATACCTTTCTAGTAATGACAGAATGTAACATTTCTGTTGTAAGTTACAGTTTGGGTATAAATTAATGACAATTATATTTTTTTTATCTATTCTTATGTGTAACTGGGGTACTTTGTCAGTGGTGTTACCATTTCCAAATCTGGGCTTAAAATAATAAACACTCCCCAGATAAAAATGATGCAGCAGTCATGTGACAGGAAGTTCAGTCAGCGCGCAGTGTATGAAATCCTGTAGGTGTGTGTACAACATAATCAGCCTCCATCAAGTGAAACTGTTGTTCAACTCAACCCGTAATTTTATTCAAGGTCAGTGGTGTAATCAATTAATTTGACAAACTATGTATTTTTGATGAAAATGACTTAAGACAGTAGTTTGGTTTAAATGTTTTAATAAGCTTGCTCCACCAAATAAGGTCTGCACTGATCATGGTGGGGAGAAATCATTATTTTGATGTCAAATGTCAATGGTGTAATCAGTCAATGGTGTAACCAAAATTAGAGTAACACCATTGACTAAACAATAACGCCATTGACAAGCCAATAATGCCATTGACAAGAAAGGTATAAACACATTTTAAAGTTGGATTTTGTGTTTTATTTACAAAAGGAATGGCGCGTGTAAGCAATGCCGAGAAACAGAGGTTGTTTCGACAGAGACGGAACGCTGATCCAGCTCGTAGGCTAGAATACCTAGCAAAAAAGAGGGAGAAGTACCAGGCAGATAAGAGAAATGGAAAGCGTACACTGATAGACTGTAAATCGTCACGAGAGCAGCGCATTCAGAGAAAATATTGGAAAGAAAAGCAACGTAACCGCCGCATGCGACAGACAGTTGTTTTGGACACACCACCACAAACACCAGAAGTTGGAAATGGACATGCTAATGCTAACAGGTGTGTTTATAGTAATATATGCATGTACATATTAAATTCGGGTTCGATTCCCGGTGGAGGCCTGTCACATTTTCTTTCTCTGCATTTATAAAAAATATATAAAATGACTTTTTAAAGATCTTTATCAAGATTAAGTAATTTATCAAGATTAAGCATTAGGTCAGTGATTGGTGCTTTACATAATATGCAAATCTTACAAAGATTTTTACATTTCATTCTTTAAACTGTTGCAGACAAAGGAGACGAGGAAGAAAAACTATCGCTAGAGACCGGTCCAAAGTGATCAGAGACAATATGAATCTCAGAAAGCAGCTAGAAAACAAGACAAGAATAATAAACAGATATAAAATGAGGCTTGTGCGTCTCAAAAAGGCTACAACATCAGCAGAAGAAAGTCCACGAACAAAAACACGAAAGCTCCTGCGCCATGTCTTCAGTCCAACAAATAAAGTTCGAAAAACTTTGACATTCCATCATGTATTGCTACATGGGCTTCGGAATCGCTACAAAGCAACTAAAAATCAGAGAGAAAAACAGAATATCAAAAGAATACTCACTAGTAAAATAGTAAAAAAATACAAATGCTTAACCCTAGCAAGAAAAGAAATAGGCTTTGTGGGAACACGGAACACAGACAACAAACATGAAAGGATTAGCCGAGCCGCTACTGATCTTCGAAAAGATCTACATGACTTTTTTGAGCGAGATGATGTTAGCCGTGTGGCTGCCGGAAAGAAAAACACCATCACTCGAAATAAACAGAAGAAACAGAGGCGCCTTTTGCTTGACAGTCTAGAAAACCTTCATTTGAAGTTCACTAGCGAATCACCCATGAGTGTATCATACTCGTTCTTCTGTCGAATGCGACCATTCTGGGTAGTAGCGCCAACAGAAAGAGACAGGGACACGTGTCTTTGTATGACACATGACAACATGCAATTTATCACCGATAAACTATTCAAACTTAACATTATTGGGACAAACAACCTGAGTAACATTGTAAAAGCTGTGGTATGCGATACAGAAAGTAAAGATTGCGCCTGTTCAACATGTGACACTTGTAAACTGACAGCCTACCCCTTACAACAGCAACCAGAACGTGTTATTGTTTCAGTCCAACAATGGCAACGACAAAAGGTAGAGCGCAAATTAAAAAACTCTGAAGACCTAGCAGAATCAGTGATCACAGCAAAAATGGAAATAGAGATTCAAGATGATGATTTGGTAGATAAGTTCCAATCAGAGCTTGATCGGCTCAAGAAACACACATTCAACATCAGACGACAGTTCAACATATATCAGAACCTCCGACAAAAACTCCAACCAAATGAATGTCTCATCCATGTTGACTTTAGTGAAGACTATGTATGTCGGTATTCAACAGAGATCCAATCTGTCCATTTTGGAGGTTCCCACAAACACGCCTGTCTACACACAGGTGTCCTGTATTTGTCCTCCTCAACTGATGCCGTGCCTTTCTGTACAATATCAGACTCAACAAGACACGACCCGGCAGCAATTTGGGCACATCTTGATCCTGTTCTGAGTTGGATAAAAACAAAACATCCCCAAATAAACACCTTACATGTATTCAGTGATAGTCTAGCTACACAATACAGGCAAAAGGCCAATTTCTTTTTCCTTTCAAAACAACCATTTGAATTGGGTTTCAGCCAAATTTCTTGGAATTTTTTTGAGGCTAGCCACGGAAAAGGCGCACCAGATGGCGTTGGTGGGTCTTTGAAAAGAACCGCTGACCGACTTTCTCGCCAAGGCCGTGACATTCCAAATGCACCATCACTCTTTATGAACTTCAAAAAAGAGAAACTGTAGTCAAATTGTTTTATGTCGATGTGAAAAACATTGAAGCCATGAGTGACATACTTACCTCCGCAGGACCCCTCACACCGGTCAAAGGAACAATGCAGATCCACCAGGTAATCAGTCTTTCTCCTAACTCACTGATGGTCAGAGTTATCAGTTGCTTGTGTGGAAAAGAAAAAGGTGTCCTGGACTGTTTGTGTTTTGGTCTAAGAGCCACAAGGGTGACAAAATGTAAAGAAGACGATCAACTTCAGACTATTGCTGATCTGGAGCAAGCTACAGAGTCAACTAGAGATGTGGGTACTGAAGCAGTTGATGGAATAGAATTAACAGAACCTAATGATACGTCAACTGGTGTTGCTGCAAACTCGGAAGTTTGTTCGGATTTAGGTACCACACAAGGTTTGCTTACTCGTCGTCCAGAGGTTATTTCTCCAGACGCGTGGGGGAGTGGTGCGCCGTCGTGTACGATGATGTTACCTACCCGGGTATTATTACTGCAGTGGAAAATGACGACATACAAATAAAGTGCATGCATAAAGTAGGAATCAATCGTTTTTTCTGGCCACTACATCCTGACCGAAATTGGTATACAGATGATCAAATTATATGCTTCATACCAGAGCCAACGTATGCTAATAGAAGGCACGTGATGATAGAGAATGCTCTTTGGGAAGATCTGCAGAAAATATCCCAAAACCTATGAACAGTGACTAATATCCATTCTAATGCCACAGCGCTCCTTTATGAATCCTGTTTGCTTAGTGACATTTACACATTTGCAGTTAAATTTACGATGAATACCAACTCTCAACTCTTAGATCTCTTGTATTATACAGCGCTATCTGATTTAAATGTGGCGAGGAAGTTATCAATATAGAACTGTCCTTGTTATGTTGTCAATAAATGTGCATTTTATTGAGTTTTGATATTTCACTTGAAAATTGTAAAAATGAGGAGTCACACGATATTTCAGTTAGACTTTTTATTGGGAGGATTATAGATTATTGGATAGCACGACTGATTGACAGCAGAAGTCGATATTACAAGGACATACAGAAGACATTACAAGGACATATTGAAATTGTCTGTCAGTGGTGTTACCTTAGTCAGTGGTGTTGCATATAAGTCAGTGGTGTTACCCAGGATTTTTTTAAATTTTTGATAGTAAAGACAAATACATGATTTGTTTTGGAGATAACAAATAAAGCATCAGACGATATTCCATCAGTTCATGTGAAATGAATTTGACTCATAAGACTGATTATGCACCGATTCAAGTTGAACCGTATCGGAGTTAGGCAATGTGTAAGGTAGGGGTGACCACAGCTAACTTTTTCCCCCAGATATATGCTAATTTAACACAGCTGACAGGATACTTAACATTGGTAACATAACTACGATCCTCTGCACCCTTTTGTTAATCTAATAATTCCATCATTAAGTCTGTAGGACATAAAAGTTGTGTGTAACACCACTGACATCCAATTTGTGAAAGGCAACATTGTGTTACTTTTTAATAAAATGTATGTCAAATTTAAGCTCTCTTTTTTCTTTTGTTTGTTTGCTCTATCATTGTGTTAGTTGATATTTTGTAAATTGCACAATAAAACAAAAAGATATAAAGCTGCTTGTGATCTTCTTAAAAATAGCATTTACTGAAGAATGACTCATATGTTGTTGACACTTCCTGTCAGATAGCGGGAGTTCCTAGTTTGTATAAACCGTTCATACATTTTAAGTCTAATTTCTTGTCAAAATTTATTTGGATTACCTTAAAATATGATGACAAAGGACGCTTATAATAAGAAGAATTATTTTGATGGTTGTATTTTTGGAGATCTGTGCGATTTTGGGGACGTTATCGTCGGAATATGGTGAGTAAACTACTGTAGGAGGCCATATATGAAGGTGCAATTTTCGTGATAAAGCGTGTGGCGTTAAAATCTGTCTGTAAATGTCAAATACATTGCCATCCATACTAGAAAGAACGAAAAAACACATACTAAGCTTAAATACAATAACATTTTTTTATTTCGATTATAAAATGAACCTTTTGTTTGAACTTTCAATCAATAGGCCTACCTGGGATGATTATTTGTTTGTGATGTCAAAAGACTAACAAATTTTACATACATTTTTTCTTTATATTGATTATTTTTATTTGGCCTTAAAAAAATAAAATACTAAAAAACATACATTTTTTTATTTGCACATATTGGATTCAAAACAGTGGTATTACAGTATGGTTACGAAATAATTGGTATACATGTACATTAATTGCATCTGTATACACAACATCCCTTAATTATACAATATATAATCAAGATTAGACCCCTTAACTACTACTTCTTCTACATTACTAATTCAAGAGTAAATGGAGTGATGACCAGAATTTGTAAAAAGTTAGCCATTCAACATTTTTATATCGAACACTTCTGTCTACATTATACAGCTCTTTCAGATACACTTTCAATTCAAAGAAAGAAGCCTTTTTTTAATCACCTCCATTTTGTAGCTGTAGAACTTTGCTTCAACTATTAGATAAGCAAGAGGTCTGTTATGAATATCTACAATACCTAGAATAATTTTTCTGCAGGGAACTTTACACTGATATTAACATTTTCCAGCCAGTTTTCAAACAAAAGCCATATTGGTTTAACGTTATCACAATCCCACAATAGGTGTATAATAGATTCTTCATTTTGTTTACAAAATGTACACAGTTTGCTTGTATTTAAATTTATGTAATTTGCTATTACATTTGTTGTCAATATATTTCTCAAAATTTTATATTGTAACCATCTAAACTTTAGTTCTCTGTACCTTGTACGTTAAATAAATATTTCTGCCAATCGCTTTTTTGAAGGATGATCCCAATGGTAGTTTCACATTTTAAATGGGGCTTGTCCTTTACGAATTCTATATCGACAAAGGTCTGCTAAAAATTATTTCAACCCTTTTGATTTTTGAAGAGACATTGTATGTGGTGAGGGCCCCAAAGTGTTTAATGCAGTTACACACACCTAAATAGTTCAGAGATGTAGTTTGAATAGAGACATTTGCTGTAAACCAGTCAAAGCTCATGAATTGTCCATCGAGGGTATAGAGGGTGTGAACAAGATAAAAACAATATTACTTTAACAACAGTGAACACAGGGTTTTTCAAATTTTGGAAACACAATGTTCTCACATAATGACATTTAACTACTGTACATTCTTATTTAAAATGGGGCCATTCCAATCAAATTTTGGGTTTCCATGGCATCATAATGATACATGATATGTCCCTGTATCACAGTAGAGGGTGTGACAAAATAAAATCAATATTACTTTCTCAACACAGGGTTTTCAAACTTTGGAAACACAATGTTCTCACATTTAACTACATTCCTATTTGGCACTCACTAAAGTGACTCACTATCACATATGCTACAACTTGATCAAATGAAAAGTTGAACAATGCTACAAGTTGTAAAACTGCCATGCTAGCAATGGAACGGTTTTGCCAAATACAATTACAATGTGAGTCAGCTTATACAAAACAATTTAAAAACAAAACAAGTGGTGCATTTTGGCGGTAACAGCAAGTTTTAAGTGAACAGAATGAATGAGCTAGATGAGTGAAGGACAATGTAGTACTGGCCTAGCTCTTGCCTCCTCTTCACTTACATCTAAGCAAGAGCAGTGATACCACTGCTTACATTTGGTACATGCTACCATTGGGCTGGTGTCTACAATAAAACAGATTGGACACACTGATAATTTGACTCTTGGTATAAAATACCTTTGGAGACAATTTCCACGTAATTTATCAAAAACTTCTAACCTCATCAGTTTTGAATCGATTTTATCTGTCAAAGACTCCTCTCTCAACAAACGCTTGGCATACATACAAACAAAAACACCACAACTGGAAGAATCGCGCTGCAAGTAGTGATCAGGGGACACAAAAGTGAAATCTCTCCATCCAAACCTGGATAGAAATGGTACGAAGAATTCGGTTAATGTCTCAGTGAAAAAGTTTTTATTTGGGTCTACACACTCCATAGGATTTAGATAAAATATTAATTTCTTCTTTACATTAACTGCCACTAAAGTCCAATGGTTATTTGTTGGGTTCCACGGAACAAAAATCCAGTGAACTTCACTTAAGTCATCTCCTCTCCAAATGCGGTTGGAAGACAGCTTATTCTGTAGGATAGTCATCACTGATGATGTCAATACCTGCACACATTTGCTAGACTCCTCTTTCAAACATAACAAATATGCATCAATAACCGAATCGTATAACCACCCTTCATGAAACATTGGATCTGCGGTTTTTAATACTGATAAAACCCCTCTAGTTAATAATGGCTCCAAAGATTTGATATGCAACAAACTGCAACTAATAGGTCCATAGGTCAACAACGGATCTATCAGCAGTCTTCCTCGCCTAAGGGGTGGTGTAAAATTGATACATGTAGGATTATAATGATTCTGTGATGGTACTGAAAGGACACTTTCTTTCCCAGTTGACGTTGATAGTGGTTTCTTGAAATCTGACTCTGCGTGTTTGCTGAAATGGACATTTAATGTTTGATTTGATGTGTGACAGTGCTGTTGTTTAATTGAAACTTGATTACACTGTTTTATCATGTCGTCTAATGGTAATGGGCATCTAAATAAACGCCTCATCATGGCTGCTCTTGATCCATGTCTGTTGGAAAAAGGATGTTTGTATGATTTCCTGACAGGCAAGGGGTAGAACTTTTGTCTTTTCTTTTGTATTCTGTGCTTCAAATTTTGAGGTTTGGACAAGACTATACCATTTGCCTTTGATAAGGAAAGTTCAAATGTCATTCTACTTTTCCTTAATTCCTCAAATAGTGTTGTTACAGATGATGAATCTGTAGCCTCATACAAAAGGTTTTTCAAAGTAGCCAGCTCATCTGTACATCTGTTGATCAGGCTCTTGGATGGTGGCATAGGTGGGTTTGGATACAAAGAGGCTGCATCTGAAGTCAACATTTCATTCATTTCAACATTTTCTTCATAATCAAGATTATCATAGACAGTTTTGTCTATTGTGGATTGAATGTTATCTTTAGATGAAACATCTTCATCTAAAATTAAGAACGGGGATTGCCTGTAATCTTCACTGAGTTGATCCCATGTCCACATTCCAGATCTAAATATGAGCAGCATATGTTTACAAGGGAGATACCACCTCCTCCAATCCTCACAATCACAACTTGGCAATCCTAATTTGGAAGTGTTACAGAAACATATCTTATGCTCTGGCATTCCTCTTGTCGAACTTGGTACGAGGAAACTCCCAGTATTGTGGTCTATAAGTTTGATGCTGGTACAGTCCATCTCTCTACATGAGGTAATACGACTCATGCAATGGTCCACAAGTATATTTGGTCTTCGATGTAAATATTCCGGTATTTGTGGGTTTATCCGGCGACCCTGTCCAGAAAACATGGCATTGTTATCTTCATATCTGAAACAAGGCCAAAAGAAATGAATCAAAATGAAGATATGTAGAGTTTACATGTAAGCTTATATTACACTTATGTAAAAATGAATTATACATTTAGCCCGCAGGCATTTATTACAATCTAATTAAAATCAGATCTCAAAAACTTCTCGTCATGTGTTTGTTGCTTTATTGAGATCTAAGGCAATCGTTCTACTAATACTGTTTAATATGGTCAAGCTTACTAGAGTTCACGAAATTAGCAGGCGGGAAAGTTTGGCTTTTAAAAACCAGAATTGGGGAGTAGCTCAGTGATTGGTCAATTTAGGACACCAATGGACATAGAATGCGTTGGAGCGTTTTTTTAGATTAAATTTTAATAGGGGGATTTCCAGTTATCATGAAGTTACGACAATAGAGTCCCTTTGCGAAATAACGTTAGCAGTTTATCGCAAGGGAGGGCAAATTCACGATTTTTAACATGGGCGGTATAGGGAATATTGCAAGTAAACAGGTAAACGTTAAAAAAAACATATGAATTTCCCTTTCCCATAGCTTAAAATATTATTTTTTGCAAAAGTTACAATTTTAAAGCTATATTTTCCTGAAAACCAACAACCCGCAATGTTAAAGTAAAGGCAGGCTGCCCTCCAGTGTCATAAAGTGGCGATTTTGCAAAGGGACGTCACTCTGTTGTCGCAACGTCATAAGTTCATAACTCAAAACCTCCGTATTAGATTGACATTTACTATTAATTAATTTTAAAAAAATTTGTACAACTATAACATGACCAATTATATTACTTTTGTTGAACATTATCATCATTATGAAGTATAAAAAGTGAAAATTAAGCTTATAACATAAAGTAATGGGTATTATTTCACATTTGAAGCCAAATTGTCTTCATCAATGTCCCAAAATTTCATTTTGGTTGGATTCAATTAACAAGTTATGTCAGTGATGGCACCAGGATCAGAAATCTAGGGGGGTAAGTGAGGGGTCAGCCATATTTGTAAGCCCTTAAACCTCAACCAACTGAAGTAATCAAACAAACAAACAATCCAAAACTGCAGTTCACAGTGTTGATATAGTTATCACAGTGCAAGTTAAATGAATCTAGATATTTACCTGCATTTTCCAGTAGGCTCAATACCTTATAGAACTAAAACAATGAACAAGAAAAAGTAAACAAATAACAATAAAGCAAAACAATAAATTATGCGTGTTGGGTAAAATGTTTGGAGGTGGTTGATATTAAACATCATAAACATAAAAGTTGTAAACACAAAATTTTAACTGAATAATAGAAAATTCATAAAAGATAAACATTTAATTTCCACATCAAACCTAATGCTGAACATTGCGCTACATGTACAGTAATTTACATTTGTACATGTCACTGAATCCATGTAAACAGAAGTAAACTAGTACACACATTTACAAACATTAATCATTGTTGCGAAACACATTTAGGGTGAATATTTATGCTGTGGTTTCCAAAATTCAACTTTCAAGCATGCTAATGTTAGTACACATTCGTAATTTAAATAGGGAGACTATAAAGGACCAGATTATTCAAAAAGGTTTTCTTAAATTTTTCAGCTGATTTTGAATTAACATAAGATTAAGAGCGAAGCAGCGAAGCAAATCCAAGTATCTTGAAAAGAGAACCAATTGTTAGGTTTTGCTGAAAGCCTTATATATATTTCTAAAAGCAATCACACTGGCACAGGGATGTAGATCAATTAAAATCGATAAATCATCTTATGCTCTAGATAACTTCCAGAGACAAGTTTCTTAATAAACCTTACTCTCGAGTATTGTTATGGGTACTTATATACATGTACCTGAAGTTGACCCAAACCTGTGAACGGTACATCGAAGGATCATAAGTCCAACAAGCTTACCCTTGAAGTATGCCTGCGGGCCTAGGTCCTAAAAGTTACTGACCCAATATCCGATTTAAATACCAGAAATCACTGTCAGTATTTCAGACTATCTACACTAGCCCACGGCCATTTCATCTACATGTACCGTCCACAGAACATCAGGTATATGAGGGAGTCACACGACATGGCTTCTGCAATCGTGGAGATAGTTTTTACAAGGTTTCCTCTTGGCCACAGAACCTCTGGCTCAGGGCAGTTTGTTTGAAGAGTAGCAATACTGTCTTTATCCAGCACTGGAGGAAGATTAACTTTCAAACATTATGGAAACGCTTCAAATCTTGGTTGTGCCAGTGTCAATTATTGTTGGAATACACTGCTGTCATATATCGGTAAGCGAAATACCCTTAAGCACGGCGTAAAACACCAATCAATCAATCGATCTTGGCCACAGTATCTAAGCCGGGAACCATGTGAAATTGACAATCCGTCCTCACATAAGTGAAATACCCTTGAGTACAATGTTAAAACCCTCAATCAAGCAAACTAACTGTTAACACTCATTTCCTTTTATTAACAACATTGTATTGTGATAAATTTCATATTTCTTTGTCTAAATTAAACCAATCAACAAAGTCATTTTTGATATACTATAAATATCATTTATTAAACTTAAAATTTACAAGAACACATACACATGTAAATATGACAGGAGCGGGAATAAACAAACAAAAACAACCTGTACAAATCAAAATGAAAAACATCTGCCAGACTTTCAGCTTTGGTCTCCTTCTGGTGGGTCAGACTTTGTGTCCCTTCATTACATGTCAATGGGGTTGGCTCGTGACAAAAAAGGGGGATAAATTTGTTATATGAGTAACAGGCAGTGCCCCCTATGTCATTGACTAACAATGTAATTCAACTGAATATTCAAATCTTGCTATTGTTAGTCAATGACATAGAGGGCTCTGCCTGTTATGAGTAACAGATTTATCCCCCTTTTTTATCACTGGCCAACTCATTGCATTAAACGCAGGAACAGCATGGCACTGGAAGCAACCACCAGAAGAAAAAAAAGAACCGCAGTAGTAACATATGTGACCCGCTCCAGCAAAATACGGACTAAGTCCCAAGTCATTTTTTTTTAGTATTGAGCTGACAAAGGTCAAAATGGGCTACCAGGGGTCAGTTGCTTGAAAGACGATTAGCCGCTAACACCGGGTTAGAGATAGACTTTCAACATGCCGTGACGTCAACTTGTACAGGATTAAATTTAATAGCACTTGAAGCAACTGGCCCCAGGTCAATATTTGAGATTTTAGTGAATATACTGTAACTCCTAAAGTAATCCCCTTTTTGGTGTAATTTAACATTAGGCTGCAATGGACTTTGAACGTCTGTCATTCCAAAACAATTATCAAACTTTGGCGCCCGTTTTCTAAAAAAAGTTGTCTTTTTTGTACTGAAATAGCTCTAACTTGTTACGTTGTAGAGATATTATAGCATATTATATATCATTTTAATGGTAAACTAATGCTATTTTCATATATACCAGTAACTAAATTTTCAATTTGTGCTAATTAGTTTAGGTTATGCTTGAGTGGGTCACATATGGCTGCATGCTAGAAAAAAAAGCGATTTAAAGTGAATCAACCAATCTTTCATGTTTTTTATGAATGTAAGTGAAGTGATTGCAATTGTTCAGAAAATGAGTAACTTAAGAACATTACATGTAATCAATTTTAAATATTTTCACCAAAAAAAGTTATTCTTGAAAAACACCATATGTGAGTCCTACATGTACATCATATTTTAGCTTGTGGCAGCTCCATTCAAGCGAATGATTTGCGCCATGACATTTCGGGCTTGTGATTTTCTCGTTTTAAACAGCAACACTAAGCAAGTAAACATGGAATTACAGCATGAGTTGACAGCAATCTAATTAAAATCAGATCTCAAAAACGCTTCCTGTGTTTCGTTTGTGGCTATATTGAGATCTCACGCAATCCCCTTACTTAAATGTTCAATTACATGTACATGTAGGTCAAGTTTACTGGGCAAAATTTTATGAACTGTAATCTATTC
>JAVFBX010187814.1:0-13726 GCA_034783855.1 Mopalia kennerleyi | reverse complement strand
GAAACTGTGACTCCGCCCGCCCGCCCGCCAACGTGAATACATAATACATCCTGTTTTACAACAGGCGTATAAAAATAGTCAAATGGTATGTGGTTTGCGTAAAAACCAAAATACCCTTTTGAACAAACCTTGATGTTTTTTTAACTCCAAGATTAACTCCCAAGATTAATCTGGATTTGAGGGATCAGGAATAATCCTATGGATTAACCTATGTATGACACAACAGGTAGGAGGCACTGTTATAGAAAGAGTCTTAATCATATACCATAATCAGCTCAACACACAAACATATAGGTTACATTACATTTGCTCGAAATGTCAATCCGAGTTACTAAAAATATTGTTTCTGCAAAACACACTTAAAATGAAATTGACTTAATTGATTGGCACTTAGCATTGCATTCAATCCTTTGGATTGGATTTGTTTTATTGGAATTTAACACTCTATAGCTCTGAGAGCACCAGGGCAACAGGAAGCTCCCTCCAACCTCCGCGAGTCAATGATATGTAACCCATAGGATATCAAACACTTCAACAGTTAACAGCCATACACTTAAAAAGTGAAGAAAATTAACCGTTTTGGACAGAAGACTTTTGACTTGGGGCTAATCCCCTGATCCAATGGAGTCAAGTGATAGTACAATCCATTGTGAAGTACAAAGCATTATCTTACAAGCAGTGTGTTTTCTGATACAGTTGAAATCCCAGAGAGACATTGATAGAGTGAACTTGGCATCAGAAAGCAGTAATATCCCAATCCACTGTCCTCGTCTGGAACTATTTCCCCAGAGAAAAGACATTCAATTATATATAATAGATAAGATTAATAGAACTTGAGCTAACAAATTTGACAACTGTGGAGAGTTTTATATGTGTGATATATGTGTTTGCTGAGGTAATAGAGCAAAGAGACCTACCTACAATGTGCCTTTAATCAGCGACTTAAAGATCTGCCTGTCATATATGCCTATTTTGAAGAATTTTGCCTGTCCACATTTTTCATTTGCTATCTTTCCCATGTTCCAATTCAGAATTTCTACCTGTCATTTTAATCATTTTTAGAAATCTGCCTGTTGAAAATGACGGGTGGACGGTCTCTAGCTTAGACTATACCTTATGACTGTGGTGATAAATGCTGTACTTGTGGTTAAGGGTATTTCACTCATAACACAATTGGTGAAGGAAACCACCCTCGACACCACTGTCAACTGTGACAAGCAAACACAAGACTAGACACTTATATGATGACGGATTGTCCACTTCACACTGTTCCTTGCCCTATTATGGTGAAAAACCATGAGGAAACCTCGTAAAAACAATCCCCGCGATGGCCAGAGCCACCTCTTGTGACTCAATCATATACCTGAGGGTCGACAAGCGTACTTGATCCTGTGAACGGTACATCGACGTAGGCGTTAGAAAGCGCACCCACTAACCACTACACCACGGCCTTTTAGTTCTGAGAGCACCAGGGCAACAGAAAGCTCCCTCCCATACGACAACTGTATATGTTTGATTATCTGTCTTAAGAACTACTGAGTGCATTTAAACCCCTTCCAGATAATAAAACAGTGTATATATGGCACCAAGTTTGTGATTGACTGCAATAAAACATTAAATAACACGACTGTCATAGTTTTGAAGATCTCTCGACTCTGGCTTGCCTAAGAGCGATAATAACATTGTTTTAAGACGCACCCCTATGTTTGCTGTTGTGGATTGAAGAGCAATATTGACCATGAAGCACTTGTTTCCTGTAAGTACCTAACCAAACTTCAAATGCCAATCAAGCAAGGAGAGAGAGTGGATTCCAATATTTAACCCTTTGCTTATGATACCTTGAATACTGTGATCGTCAGCAAAAAAAGAAGCCCCTTTAAGAGTGGTAAGGGCATCTTCAGCGGAGTCTGAATATTGTCTTATGTCTGTTAAATGAAGATTAGGGGCTTGTAAGGAAACATGTGGTAGAGGCAGAAACCATCAGTAGAACACCTTATAATTCAAAAATAAAAAGTGATTCAAAATACCTCCAGAAGAAATATCACAAAATCAGGATAAAATGTTTAAACTTTACAGTAAAATGAAACAAACAAAAGTAAAAATTAGGCAAAATAAGAATCACATTGGGTAAATGCACTCTGGACAAGAATGTGGCAATAATTAGTAGATTTACAAGTTTCAGAGCATGGGTACTACATGCAGAAGCCTAGGTTGAAAGAAGGATAATTAGATGTGTGCTATTGCAATAAACACTTGGTTAACACAGAGCTTTTCAACATATACTCATATTTAAAATGTGGTCAACATGTTTCCAGTCTGGTTTTCAGGTATGCACTCATTGAGGTTAGAAAAGAATAGCTATGGGATCTAAGTCTAAACAAATTTGTTTAAACAGCACATGTTAACTATTTGTATGCAGCAGTTTACCATTGATATAATTTTCTACAATCAAACATTTCATCGTAGAAAAGACAGTTTATACATGTATATACTTACAGATATTTAGGTGCAAAAGAAAGGATTCGAATTCAATCCTATAAAATAAAAGTTATTTTCTATAACATGCAGGTAAATTAACCGAGTAATAGAAAGTTGCACTTTGATTGTTTGTTTTGTGTTTAGCGCCACACTAATGGGCACTTTACTTATATAGTGATGGTGTAATCCAGCAATAAACATCAAATCTAACATTAATATAAGATGTGAAATATATTACAGTGTATTGGAAAACTAAAGTTCCTCTAGTGTTACGTGTAAGTAAAGAGAGCCAATGCTAGGGACACACAGCCCTTAGAGGTTTCTCTCTCATTCTGAAGTAATACTGTTATTAAATGCTTGATTGACCTCAATTATTATATTATTTCATTTAAATTTTTCTATTACTTTTTAAAGGTTTTTCTGAAGAAAAAAACAAAACAAAAAAAAGTGCTGAATCTGTAACAAATCCTTTCTGTTTAAGGTGTTAAATTTTCAGTGTTTTCTTAGAAACAGAAGACCAAAATAAAAACAGAATATAGATACAATTTTTCTGAAATCCGGTTCCTTGTTTTCGTTTGCCTCCAAAAAATGTTATGGCTGGCTGGTTAGTTTGGCACAGTGCCTAAATTGTCTGCGATTTTCGGGCTGATAAACAATGTTATTGCCCTGCCTTCTGATTATTCTCTAATCTGATTGGCTGCAAAGTTCATCTCCAGGTGTAAACATGTATGATCAACAACCATATATACTTATATCTTTACACTTACAGTCAGCAATAAAGCTGATAGTAGATGAACTAAACGGTAACCTGCACTCACAATTCTTCTGGGGAATTTTATTGTGAAAACTGTACACTAAACAATAAATTGTCTTATAGCTTTAGTCCTTTCATGGAGATTACCATGGTTCTTTGTACTGGTGGGGCGTCATATATTAATGCAGACTCCTTTAGTTGTTTGTTTCAATTCTATATTACTTAATACTTGTGGGAATTTCAAGCCAAATCAATTAGATTTACATGTTACATACACATCTGGCAATGCAAAACAAATTATTACAAACTTTTATTCGAATTTCCATTGACAAGCTTAACATAATAGAGTAAAGTGACTACTCCAAAAAAGGCCGAAAAATTCATATTGACTCAATATTTCGGTTTATTATCAAACCATCATCAGGGTCCTTCTTTGGAGTAGTCACTTTACTCTATTATGATTACAAACTTCCGTCTTAACTACATTTCTACATTGAGCATCATTGAAATATGTCAGTGTTGTTTTTTTGCGCATTCTGTTGGGTTTTGAATCCGCTAAGATTATACTTAGATGTGTTACATGTAGGTCTAATTTATTAGGTTAGGCAATTTCACCAATATGGCGACCTTACAATGCTGATAATGCTGGGAAACCAAAATGAAGCCTTAAGCCTAAAAAAAAAAATGTCTTGTTTCCTCTAACCCGACCGACCCTACGAAATAGCGCCAATTCTAAAGTTTTTATTGGCTTTTCAAAACAAAAAATGAAAAAAAAAATCTTTCCAAATTGTCACATGTGGTAGAAAAATCGTTTTTGTAATGTTTTTCGGTCATGCAAGCAGTTTTATTCAATATCTACTGTTTTGTACGTCTACAAAAAAAAAAAAAATTGACAAAATAAAAAAAATAATCCTGCTTGCCTAGCCCAATTTTTTTCAGGCCGTTAGAGGAAGCAAAACATTTTTTTTTAGGCCTTATTAAAACCAACCAGTGATCTCTGTAGTGACTAGAAAACTTGGTAAGGTCGAAAGTCAGCCTCGCTAAAAGATCATTGGTTCAGCAGTCCACCGGGCAACTGACGGAGCAGCAGCATGGCGTATGACATCGAGCAACTGACTGAGCAGCAGCACTGCGTATGACACCGGGCAACTGACTGAGCAGCAGCACGGCGTATGACAGCGAGCAACTGACTGAGCAGCAGCACTGCGTATGACAGCGGGCAACTGACTGAGCAGCAGCACTGCGTATGACATCGAGCAACTGACTGAGCAGCAGCACGGCGTATGACATCGAGCAACTGACTGAGCAGCAGCACGGCGTATGACAGCGAGCAACTGACTGAGCAGCAGCACGGCGTATGACAGTGAGCAACTGACTGAGCAGCAGCACGGCGTATGACAGCGAGCAACTGACGGAGCAGCAGCACGGCGTATGACAGCGAGCAACTGACGGAGCAGCAGCACGGCGTATGACAGCGAGCAACTGACTGAGCAGCAGCACGGCGTATGACAGCGAGCAAAAAACGTTTTACCAAAAGGTGTACAAGTCTTACCGTATAGCAGGGTTTGTGAAATGATTCTAATCCAAAATTTATTTTGTAACCAGATATTTGAACTTTTTGATTAAAATCCTGTCAGTCCTGTCTGCAATGTGCCACAACAAGCTGTTTGAAAGCAGAAAGCTGTTCAGTCAATATGTCACACATGTAGCCCAATAACCTATTCACTTACAGCCACTTCATAGAGAGTTCAATACAATGCAAAATCTTATCAATAGATAGTGTATAAACTTTATAAATGTAGAGGAAGAGACTGCTTCTAGTGGCTCTCTGTTTCTGTTTGCTGACCGAGCAGACTCTAGATACTGTCTCAGCAGCATGTACAATGGCATAGACTTTAAATGGATAATGCCTGAATTTTCTTCTAAGCAGAGACTTATGATGTCTTTGGAGATAAAACAGATAGGCTTATTTGGCATCTTGTTGTTAAATAGCTTACATGAATGCAAAATTGACATTCATTTCATTTGATACATGTCAGAACTTTTTTATGCCATCAATATGAGGTAAATAATAAAAGTTAAAACGTTAAATTATTTATGCAGGTATCAAATATAAATATGGTGTCTTTTCTGAATGGTGATATATACATGTATGTAAACTTCCACCTATAGTTTCTGAGTTAATTGGAAAAGGAAAGCTAACAGCTGTATTAATCATGCAAAATCTAAACCGTTTAGAAAATTATTAAGGAAACTTTATAGCAAACAGAAATATGTTGGTGTCACAAGTGAAATGGTTCTCTTTTATTTTCAACATATTCTACACAAAAATAACTCAACTTATTTTTAAAAATTAGTGAGGCTGAATGGCTAAAACGCCATGCTTAAGAGTATTTCACTTATAAGATGGCGGTGTATTTCAACAATAATTCACCAGCACAACCATAAAAGTGTTTTGAAAATGTTGAAAGTTAATGTTCCTCCAGTGCTACATGTAAGTAAAGACAACATTGCTACTCTCCAAACAAACTGTCCTTAGGCAGACAGCTCCCGAGGATTAATCTTACCTGTATATACATTTTTATTTCATAACAGACACAATTGGTCGTTTTACATGGACTTGGGTAGAAATTGGTTTTAGGGAAGTTCATTTTTAAGAAAAGTCTAACCATGACAAACTTTTTGACCCATTTTATATATCTTTCAAAGTCTCTACAACTGAGTAGCTGCCAGCCAGGTATATCACAGGTGTATCTGGCAAACAAATCTCTAACACATTTACGGTAAACATGAAGCCAAAAGACCAAAACTAATCTTAGTAGATTATCCATGTTCAGGGGCTACCCTGTGAACAACATGCTGATTACCAGGCCTGTTGTAACATGAAACAGACATTTCAGTGGAAACTATGCAACTGTAAACATCTTAAGCTGTATTTCCAGTTGCAGGTAAAAACTGGAAGAGAGTAGTGGCAATCCTTAGGAGTACAAAACATCACATTATTCTGGACTATACTGGTGAAACAGTCGTCTCAAATAATTGGGTAAGTCAA
Organism: Mopalia kennerleyi; assembly: GCA_034783855.1. Lineage (NCBI taxonomy): Eukaryota > Metazoa > Mollusca > Polyplacophora > Chitonida > Mopaliidae > Mopalia > Mopalia kennerleyi. Next base: position 7,442 of record JAVFBX010187814.1, on the reverse strand, counting down.
ACATCAGTTTTTTATGTTTTCGGAAACATTTATATTTTTTATACCTCATGTTTTAAAAAACATTACTTATCGCAGTTTATTCAATAACAATCTATGTGAATTATTTGTAAATATTTTATATAAATTACTGTGATTTATTTTCATTGAATGAAAGAAATCTTTGTTTAAAGGGGGTAAAATCAATACCAATTTCTTCTTCCCTGAGACTCTCCAAGCAACAATTAAATTACATGAAGTAGACATTAATGACATTAGAAAATAATATAAGAATACATTTTCTAACAACTGACAAGAAGAATATAAGAATATATATATTGAATAAATGCAGAGAAAATATAGATATTGAATAAATGAAGAGAGAAAAATGTGTACCCCCACCAGGATTGGAACCCTGGAGTGTTGGGTTACAGAGAATATATATATTTAGAATAAATGAAGAGAGAAAACTGTGTTAGCCTGGTTCAAATCCCATTGAAGGCAGGCAAAATGTTCTTCATCCCAATACAAATAAATATATATATTGTCATGAGTCCACATGATATCCCTGTGCCAGTGTCATTAATTTTTAGACATTTTAAAGACTAACCCTAACAAGAGTGCCAAAAATAACAAATGCGTGTATGTAATACTGTGTATAATTACACAGAAAATAAAGAAAATATTCCCCCCAATGTATTTGTTATATTGGTGAATAAATCAAATCCAATCAAATACTGTGTATAATTGACTCCAGTTGCTTCCTGATTTACAACTGCTGTGGGAAATCTAGCAATCATGATAGGCTGGTTGTAACTCATGAATGCTGGTCACTAATGACAACTAATTAATCTCATTAAGTATCTAGATCATTTCATGTCGCCACTAACCAGAAATTGACATTTTTAAAGAAAGTAGGTCAATCTATTAGCACATTTAACACCGTTTGTAGCTTAAATACTTTGGAAAATCATGAGGAAACCTTGTGAAACCCACCCCAGCAATAGCTGGGGCCACATCATGTGACTCGCTCATATAACTGCAGACAACACGCATAACAAGTTTCTTCTCACCACCTCAACCACGATCAAATTAAAATTAAGAAAATGTTGCCAGTCTGACAAATCCACTTTAACGAAAAATTGCCTTTATTCCATCGTACAATTAATTGCATCAATTATTATTTTTGATTTGCTTCATTATCTACTATATTTCTCTATAAATGGGAGCAATTCAGTTCAAGTATCCCACCAGTTACTGTCCTTATTCCAACACCTGAATATCGAAAATCTGACACGACTTAGTCGAGGAACTTTGCCCCCTGTTGGTCGACCAATCAAATTCTGACAGATCTGGATAGCTGATTAGCACATCGTCTTACATTGGCCGATCCTCCACATAAATTCTCTGAACACACCATTGTGTCTGAAAGCCCAATCAGATTATCTCTTGCCTTAGATTAGGAAAATCTCAATCAATGACCGGACAAATAAAGAACGTTTTTACGAGAGATGCCACCTCCAACCAAACAATGAAACACAATCATAGCAGAGAACACATCAACCCTTGACAGAAAAAAACAACAAAATAAATGCCTGCGTTCATGAAATACATACCAATGAACAGACTTAATAAGGAAGATGTAAGTGGTTCTCCATGTATTACCAAATACATGTAAGTGGTTCTCCATGTATTACCAAATACATGTAAGTGGTTCTCCATGCATTACCAAATACATGTAAGTGGTTCTCCATGTATTACCAAATACATGTAAGTGGTTCTCCATGTATTACCAAATACATGTAGATTGATTGATTGGTGTCTTATGCCGTGCTTAAGGGTATTCCACTTCTGTGATGGGAGTGAATTCCAACAATAATTCACACTAGCACAACCAACATATGAAACGTTTCCATAATGTTAGAAAGTTAATCTTCCTCCAGTGTGAAGTAAAGACAGTATTGCTACTCTTCAAACAAACTGCCCTTAGCCAAAGGGCTCACTATGGACAACTGTTTCTTTAACCTATAGTCTTCTTAAGTCAAAGATGATGAATTTTTACATACATGTATCTTGCATACCTCCACAGCATCAAATAGAACTGTGTTTCTATGTTTAGTTGAAGTTTAAAATTTCACTTACATGACAGCTTGGAATGGCTTGTACAAGTAATTGGTAAAAAAAAAAAATATTAAAAAATCTCAGGAAAATCCAACAATCCATACGGAAAACTGCCCTTGAATGGTACGAGTTGAAAGGGAGCCTCAAATCCATGGGCAGTACATACACAGGGGTGCTTTCAATCTGTATCCCAGCCACCATTAACCACCGGAGATATTCAAACTGTTGGAACCCCTTTTGAAATATAATGATTTGAGTTCAATGACCAATTTTATCAGCAAATTCCGAGTTTTGTTTACCCTCCCCTCCCCTCCAACGTTTATTCCATTTTAACGGCAGAGTGGAAACATATACATGTAGCTGTTGGAAAATGAGCTCAAAACTCTTACTCTAGCTCCACTATTTGAATGACATATTTACCCTCTGGAAGCATTCCAGAGATGATCTTGATGACTTCATTGCCACTTTTAATCAGCATGACCTTAACATTAAACTTCACCCTACTATCAACCTGTACAGTGTAGATTTTTTAAAGGCGATATGGTGTACTAGGGTTTCAATCAAGATACAACAGGGGTTTTATATTTTAATATATTCTTTACAGATACATGTACCATCATGCATGCATCTATCCAAAACCTTTCACCCTACACATTTTTTCAAGGGAATTATAAAATCCTAAAGAAAAAAATTCACAGGACTTGTAGCACCCTCGCCACCTTCATCTAGACTTGTTCTGTTTTATAAGGCCCTGTTTCCAAGAGAAAATGTATTGTCTATTTACATGTTATTGACATCCCTGTGTCATTTTTTTAGAATTACATTATGAGCCAATTTATATGTTGATCCAGGGAAAAGTAGGTAGTACACGATATTGATTCTATCGTCATTAGTATGTACAGCATGAAACAGGTGATACATGTTTTAATTGTTTGGCCGTCTTCATGGGCCAATTAGACTTCTTGAAAACTCTATTGCCTAAAATGACAATTCACTGGAAATTGTGTTTCATTGTTAGCATAGGTCGCAAGCAATATCTCTGGGACCAAAACTGTCAGCTAATCTGATTGCACTAAGGCAGTTCAGACATTTTACTTTGATTAGTTGCCAAACAAGAAGAAAAGAGGCCAATTCAATCCACAAAGCCATTTAGGATTTACATTTATTTATGTAAAGGAACTGTTGTGTAGAAAGTAAATATTTGTTATATTTCTGAACTTGAACTTGTCCAAACTAAGAAAGTATAATCCCAAATTATTTAAAATAATGTTAATTATATACATTTGTACATCTAAAAGTGTCACAAACTCATGCTCACTATTCCAGGGGGTTGTGTATTGGTTGATCACTTTGTGATATCAAACGTAAGATTATATTAATGAATTTATTTTCATCATTTGAATCCAGAATGTAAAAGGAATGGGAATCTATAGCAATGTATAGAAACAATCTTTGACATTAGAGGTCATTATCAACAGCGATCGCTCCTGAGAGCTTGTCTTGTTACTATGGAGGGAATTATTAAGGAAAACAAGCAAAACGCAACACATCTTTTAAGGGTTAAATGAATAGACAACTCTTGGTAACATTGAATATAGATGAAATGCTGGTTTTCAGCTGACTAGGAAAATCTTTATGTTTATAGCTTTGAAAAGTTTTGTAATGCTGAGTAATGGAAAATCACATTTCCATTAATGTACGACACTCACCATAGCCATGCCGCTTGCCATATTAATTAACTGATTAACTTATTCAAATATCAACAATAAAAAACAGCAGAAGAATGAGCCAGAAAATTCTGTTTAGTCCTTATTTTACAACAACACTCATTGCATGTATTAGTTCAGCTGGATCCGCAGGTGTCTGGCAGGAAGTGAACCCACAAGCCTTGCAATCTAAGTGCTGTAGAATTAGATCATGACACCAACCCTATAATTACAATGTCATCGCTCATCACATATCACCAGGCTACTCTTTGTCTTGTTATTTGACCATTGCCCTATAGATGGTTACATTTTTATTATTATCTTGTTACTTAATCTGTCATGGTTATATTTTGTGTAAAGCAAGTTTAGCATTATTCTGGTTGAACTCCATTTCCACCCTGAACACGGTTACTCATCAAGACCAGATATCTTGTCTGGCTATTCAGACACCTGGATTGGGCAACTTATGTAGAAAATCTGTCCAAATCACGCACGATACTGATTACATTTCCTGATAAGATGCCAGAATTTGATTGGTCAATCAGCTGGAAGACAAATTTCTTTGACAAGTCAGATTTGCACTGTCTACAAGCAACAACGTCGGGGCTCTGTACATTGGTCAAAGAGTGGCTTTATTTCAATTCAATCTCTTTCAACTTTCTGATTTCATTTTGTTGTTACATCTTTGAATGGCATTTAGAAGTTGATTAACTAAAAAGGCAAAACACTATATGGATGGTAACTTCTCGTATATTTTGACGCAACGTTTCAATGTCTATTCTGACATCGTTCTCAAGCATCAAATACAGTTGTAAAAAATGAGGTATATATACATAAAATTTTTGTGTGTAAACAATAGTTGTGATAAGGTAAAAAAAACAAAAAGAGTTTTACAGAGTGCAAAGATCACCAACTAGTCCTAATAACCTATTTAATTTTATAATAACCTGAATAAGTAATGTGTGTTTAGTTGTACATTATATATAGACAGTGTTGTTAATAGCAATGAAGTTTACAGCTCTGGGGGGTAAACAGTGTAAGCCCTTGCAGTCAAACAAACATGGGGCTTCATATGGTTCATACAGAGGAGGAAGGGGTCCAATAAACTAACAATTAAATGGTAACAGAACAATATGTGTTGACAATAGATAATCAGCGTGTGGTGTGAATTAGATCATCATAAGCCGAAGGTATGAAAAATCCCTGGTCCCTGTTTAATTCTAGTTTGTGTCGACGAATTTGTATGGCTTCCATTAATTTCCTTGTGGTCATGTTTGGTATGTTTACATTTACTGTTTTGATATTGTCCCATTGTATGGAGTGCTGTGGGTTTGATTCTAGGTGCTCCGAGATTGCTGATTTCGTGTCTCTAAATTTAACTGATGACTGGTGTTCTTTGGTTCTTTTATTTAAAGATGTAATATACATGAACGTTTGTACTTACAATAATGTAACCCTTCAGCTACGCCGTTCTCTGAAAACTCGGACAAGAGACGAAAAACCGGCAGGATGACCAGGATGAGCAAGTCAGCTAGAGCCAGGGAGAAGAGACACTTATTGACGGTCGTGTGCATGGACTTGACGGCGCAATGATTACCAACACCAGGGCATTTCCAACTACTCCAGTGAACAGAACCAACCAAATAGCGTTATGATAAAAGTTCTTTCTAGATCTGATGGAGAGAGTAAACATCCATAGTATCATTTCCGTTGGCGATGTCAACATTGAAACTGTCGGATGTATTGGTTACCATTTTGGAGAAAAAGCAAGTTTGTTTTGTGTAATTTGAAATAGACTCTGTTGGGATTCAAATACGAACGGACATGTATTCGAACTTCAAGTTTTTGGTTAATGTAAATTAAATGTTTTTCGGTGTCCACAGCTTTCGCAAATGTCACTTTGTGTGCTTTACAGGACACAAAACTCGTAGACTTACAGATACATATTTGATTTAAAGAATAAAGCGGCATTGCAAAGAACAAATAACATATTCGGTAAATAATACTTACAAAGGTAAGATTGTGTCCTTTGATAGGGCAGGTCGGTGATTCATCACAGATTCCATGTACATGTACAAATAATCAAACACTTATCCCAAGAATCCGATAAATGACAAGATTGCCAACAGATAATTTCTCTGCACAGTCAAACATTTACCACTTCTATAGGAGGGGGGACTTAAAAATACTTCCCAGCGTCAGTCCGTCTGCCACCAATGTTTCTGAAAAGGCTAGATTGAAAACAAATTCACCAATTAACTTCAAACGTGGTATGTATTTCCCCCTGTTCAGACGACTGATGGGATTGTCTCGTCAAATTACACAGAATATGGTCGTCATTGCATTTTTTTTCAGTATTAATGCTCATGTGTTTGACAATTTGAGCACAAATTCACTAAATAACTTGGAAGTGATATAGCAACTCCCTCTCGTTAAGACAAAGGACGGCATTTCATTTATCAAAATTCTGTAAAACAAAATGGCAGCCACTGCATAATTTTACAATATTCATAAATGTAGGTCAATGTGCTACAAGCCACACTTTGTTTCAAATCTAGAACAATTTTGAACATTCTGCAAGTTCTGACCCAGTTATTACCGGTCAGTCACTTATATACATAACAAAATAATCCACTTTTCTGGTAATTTCTCTTGTATTGGGGAAATTGTTTTTAAATCTTTTGATCGGGTAAAATTAGGATTTCCAGAGTGTTCGATGTGATGTTTGTCTTAGATTATATCTGGAAATTTTTGCATCTTCCTATATAAGTGAAATCGATTATATGATACGGGATCAGCCAAAAGCCAGTAGTAACTGAGCCTTAACTATACCTTCTACTGATCAATTATATATTGTAACAGCATTTGGACAGTGCTCAATTTAACTGGATTCTAAACCTAGCCTAGATATGTCTGTGAGAGGATTTATACCGGATCTGGACATTGCATACCCGTTCCTTCAAGGACTTCGATAATTATCCTGTTGAGGTACATTATACTATACTCCCGCCTCTTGGAGGAGATGGCGATTTCCCTGATGTGGATATAATCTTAACAATTCCGTGTTTTATGCTTTGGAACTGTGGATCTAAGGGTTTATTGCTGTAGATTTCCAAGAATTTGCAGATTGTTATAACAGTCCGATTTAAGAAATCTACGCAGTTGGACTCAACTATAATGCAGGTTTATACGCTGATCCATTGTATGCTATGTGTAAATTACTTTATGTAGGCTTAATATTTTCATTATCTCTTACCTTCAATTGCATTTCTTGAAATATTTCTGCCATTGAATACTATACGGTATATCACTGCTATTGTTGTAAATATTGTAAATAAATAAAATCGCTCGTTGTTTTTCTCCCTGTTTGGTTCCTACCGTTACAAAAATTGGGGGCTTGTCCAGGAATTGAAGGACATTTTATAACAAGCTATATTTCTTAAATATCTCGTCTTTGGAGTTGACTCATAACAGCGATTTGATTAATAATAACAGATTTAGAGCAGAAGAGTTGATGAAAGCGCCCGATCAGGATGTTTTTGATGCTTTAAGAAAAGATAATTTAGGGAATAACCATGCTGTATTTGGTGGTTTGCCGCCGTTAATGCTAGGTTTTACGGTCGCAAATTGAGTTTTACC
>JAVFBX010187803.1:0-13728 GCA_034783855.1 Mopalia kennerleyi | reverse complement strand
GAAATTGAAAATTATAACTTCCATAACGTATAAACCAAAACGTATTATACTTTTGGTCATAATGTATAAAACCTGAGTCAAAACGTATAATAGTAAAAGTTTACTATGTAGGCCTAACAGTCAACAGATATGCTTGCTGTTAGTTAGATCAGCCAGCATAGCTTTTAACGACTTTAGCATGGCCTGTTCACGTCGAAAAAACATGTTTCAGCAGGTGTTTTCAAACGTGAAAAACCTGTTCCCTGTCGACCATTATGTATTAAGTCTGTTGGGCAAATCTTACCTTCTTCCGTTGTCTATTGACGGTATTATCCAAAAAATCTGGTTGAATCTGAGGCACTTCTTTAACGTTGACATTCGGCCATGTTGACCAATCAACGGACTGAAATGCGTTACGTGACTTGGGGGGTTTCCCTAAACTGTGCTGCAATGGTCGACGTGATAGAGCTGTATCGTCAATAAAGCGTAAGACTACATTGATGATACCTGGATGATGGCTGGATCTACCGTTAGTCTATATGCAAATTAACATCATATTATGTTCAGTTTTTATTAAATTTCAGTAAAATCTTACCAGCCTTGATAGTGGACCTCACCGACATATTAACATGTACACAGATCAGTTTAATGAATAAACACATAAATATGTGAACTATAATATGTACAAATTAAATATTCTGCACTGTAACTTTAGTCGTCTGGAGATTGCAGGGCTTTGTGACATTAAAACGATTTTTTAAATTCTTTTCAGCTAAAAGCCAGCCTGAGTCGGGAAGTGAGCTCTAATTCAAGCTTGGTGAGCTTTTTTTTATATCTTTTATTTATGTTTCAACGTTCTCTCATTATAGCCAACATCATAAAAAGTCGACTCGTTAAATTTGATTATTTACTGTTGGAAATCTCACATAGTTGTAACTTACTCAATAGTCAATACTGCTTCCTCGAATGTTGAAGCTCACTAACTTTTCATTTCATGCATACATTATCGTTCAATACATTAATCAAACTCCATCGATTCGAAGATTTCTTTAAAAATGATTACTAGATAATAACTTAGTATTTGAGGTATATAGTCAGTCATGCTCCCACACACATGGGTTATTTTAGGTTTTGTTCTAAGCTCTAAGCCTACTTGGAAGATCAGTCAAATGTTATGTAAATACGTGTCATGAGTATTAACTCTCGCAAATGCCCCGTGGGGGAGCAGGTCGGCCAGTCCTGCAGAATACTCTCCCGGCTTCCTCTGTCTATCGTAAGAGACAGGAAAAAAGGAGCTTTATCATGTTACCCTGGTGTTCTCAGAGCTAAAGGGGAATAGGAAGCTGATCTGTTTGTACGTTTTGTATTTGTCTCTGTCGACATATAATTGAAATACCCTTGAGTACGTTAAACACCAATATACTAGCTGTGTATTATTTTTGTGAAGATTTCATATTTTGGAGCAAATCTAGCAATGTTGTCTGATTTAATGTAGGCGTGTTTCCGACTGTTTGAAGTAATTTGTTATGAATAAGTGACCCAGCAACCTTATTTTTCTTATCTTTCTACAGTTTCTACAATGACTTAATATTCCTTATTTTGTTTTGATTTGTAGCTTAATTTTACCATGCTTCAGTTAGAAAATGTCATAAAAAATAGAGGTTTTCAACATGATGCTCCAGCCTTGTGTCCTGATAGCCAGCATGTCGTAACTTGTCGAGGTTGATTCTGGGTCCTTCGTCTTTGAAATCTATACCGGGTACCTTGGATGTCACTCGTAGATTTGCGCTAGGATAATGATCAAAACGTGAATCGCCTGATGAGTAAAACAGAACCAAATCACTTCTCGGATTCAAAAACCAAACAAATTAAACCTGTATGTCACACTAAAATAGAACGCTTTTCTTTTTTTTATACCTTAAACGTGTTATGATCTTAAAACAGTGGCATGTGTATTTAATTAAATTACAATGTAGATCCTGTGACCTCATTTTTACAACAACAACATGTGTTTTGTTTACACTACCTCATTTATCGGAGAAAGTGTCATACAAGACTTACATGTATTTCCCTTCCCCAAAATGACTTGATGGACAGTCGAGGTAATTTACACTAAGTGAAATGGCCGAAGATTGCAGACATGGATAGCCTGTTGCATATGACTAAGGGCTGACATCTTTGTTCCATACAAAGAGAGGCCATACATCATTGATTTAATAAAAAAATATACTCTGAAAATGTATCATTTCCTTGTGTGGTGTCAAAAATTAAGGTTTTATTGATTCAGTTTGATTGGAAATGTGCATATTTTTCACAGATATTTTAATCGTCTGATTCAAAGTTTTACTAAACTATGGAAGACTTGATTTGATATATTTAAGATCTTTGCTATATGTGTTTATAAAGTTGTTTTTTTATATATTTCTCAGAGACAGAAGAGAAGAAATATTGTCGATCCCCGTAGTGATTGTTTAGGCTGGATTAAATCTGGACTGGACAAAGAAGGATTTCAGTTACGATACATAAATGATTACAAGGGTAAGTATTTCTAATTTAGCATGTTTAATAATATCATTATGAATGAAACAACATCAGTCGTTCTTCTTGTGTATCATATGTGACATGTACATAATGTAAATCAATCTCTTTAGCTGTGTTTGAGGAAACCTTAGGGTAAATTATAATGTTTCACAAAGTCTACCAAGTGATTGAAAGTAATCCGTTTGTTTTACAAGGCTATTCCAAGGATTATTTATTGAGATTATGACTATTATTTTTCACTCAAATCTCTGGTATAATCTCTTAAAACCAGAGATAAAACAACCACTTTTACTTTACGTGTACCTTAAGTTTAAGTAAAACTGCATTAGATGTAGTGGTTATGAAATACATTTCACTATGCTCAATCAACGACATGATTATTTTCCAATAAATGTGAATTTAATGCTGATCATTGACATTCAACAGTATTGTAATTGTCTGTTCATTATATATAGAGATTTATATCCATGACAGGCTATGGAGTGTTTGCAGCAAGAAATGTTTATCAAGGGGAGTTTCTCCTTGATTATGTTGGAGAGCGGCTGACTAGCAAACAAGCGAAGGAAAGAGATGAGAAATACAGGAAAGGAAATACTGCAGGGTGCTTCCTGTACTATTTTACCTTTAATGGGAAGGAACAGTGGTAAGATATTTATTTATCTTAACTGTGAAATCCTCACACCCAGTATTTCTGATAAAATTTGTCTCAACAAAATTTTACTATATTTCCTGATTGTTTGGCTATATCATATAGTGTGTGGCATGAAATACCTAACTTGTGAAGTACTGCATTCCTCAACCATCCCAGCCTTGTTGATAAATAGGCCTCCTCTTGGGCTCAAGTAGCTATGTTTACTTAAGTACAAGACTGAAAATAAATCGATTCCCTGTCCCAATTCAGATGAGGTGTTTGGTATTCAAAGAAACTGCACAGAATTGTCAACATCTACAGGGACATCTCCATTACTGTTAGAAATTGTTGCCCGAGTTCAGTAACTTAGTCATTTAAAATTAAAGCCATATGTAAGGTGTGTCCCTATGATGTGTTTATGCTTGATATCATCAAAATTTATTTCTTTTCAAAATCACATTCTAGTGGCAATTGGTTTTGAAACATAGCAGACTAGACTTATAACAGACTTATTATCAATATAAAGGCATAAGTCTGTAATTGTTACAGTGATTTTGCTAAATTTTCTCACTGTTGTATTGCTCTTATACATGTAATTTATGTGCTCTTCATTCTTTATCCTGCAGCATTGATGCAACACAGACAATTGGCAGACTGGGGCATATGATGAATGATGCTCCATATAGCCAGTATACCTGTAACTCCAAGATGAAGGTGGTTAACTCAAACGGCTACCCATATCTTTGCCTGTTTGCAACAAGGGACATCTGCAAGGGGGAGGAGTTATCTTTTGATTATGGGGATGAGGAAAACCTTTGGTGGAGATCTAAGTCCAATGTAAGTCTGCTATAGAAATAGTTACAAGTGTAAGTTATAACAGTGACAAATACGGTCACGTAGATTTTTATGAGTTTTCATATTTCTAAATCTGTTACTGTTATAGAAAAAAATAACTTAAATCATGCAGTCCTGAATGGATAAAATTAAAAAAAAATGTTGAGCATCCACTATAAAGGTGTCCAGAATTTCTTCAGGCATCCAAGACTATCAAAATACATAAAAAGGGCGACGATGAATGCCGGAATGCCTAACTGCCGTAACTGGCTAAACCTATGTTAAACAATAATTTCAGACCTTTGCTGACAGTGACACTGGTGAGCTATTCTTTATTTTTTTTGTCATTGTTATTTTTTTCATGTCCAAATATGATCATCCGTTGCTTGGTTTTGTTTGTGTTTACATTATTTTTACAAGATCGGTTTAAACATTTTGCCGTATATGTTGTTAATTTTGAATTTGCTTAGTTTTTATAACCCTGCTTTCAAAGAAAGTGGGTCGTATGATGTTCTGGGTCTGTCTGTCCATCCGTCTGCCCGCAAGTATTGCAAAGGCAATGTATGTAGGTCATCCACCCAAGGTCACAGTCATTTTCAGGGTTCGAATTTGTGCTTATAGACATCAGTTCTAAAAACAATACTGGCATCGCTGAACATTTAGGAAGGCGCCTATTACTTCACTCCCTAGTTTTCACAAATGGTGCTGAAAAGGTTGCCCAGACCATAACTTTGGGACTAAACCCATTATAAAGTTCACATTGTGTCATGAAGGTCACATGCCCAAGGTCAAGGTCACTCTGTTCATCCACACTGTGGGGGAGCTGGTTGGCCAGCCCTGCATAATACTCTCCCGGTTTCCTCAGTCTATTGTAAGAGGCGAGAAAGAGGAGCTTTCTCTTACCCTGGTGTTCTCAGAGCTAAAGAGGAACAGGAAGCTGATCTTTTGTACGTTTTGTATTTGTCTCTGTCGTCATATAAGTGAAATACCCTTGAGTACAACGTTAAACACCAATCAAACAAACACTGTGTTTGCCCAGGCCATAACTTGGGAGCTACATGTTTAATGATAATCATTCTTACTCCTTAGCCCGATGGTACATTGCTATCGCCCTGACTGGCTCTCCGTCTGTCTGTCTGTTTGTTTGTCAACTTTTTTTCCTTTACACTCAATATCTCCAAAACTAGTTAAGCTTCATTTATCAAACTTATACATGTTATAGATAATATTGGCTAGATATGCCTTTGAAAGGCTTAACTAACACACTGCCTCATTTATGCCCTTTGGGGGCCGGCGTGAGACTGGCCTACATGTATACCCAGAACAGGTTTTGACAACACTCAATATCCCCAAAACTACTAAAGCTACATTCATATGACATATACACCTTATGGGGGAGGGGGGGTGTATTTTGTTGTTAATTGGTTAAAGTTTGAGTTTGTTTAATCAGTTTTGCCTATTTAGTCAGTTACGCCTAAGAATACAGTTTTGACATTGTTTCCTTGTGAATGAATCTCACAGCCACCAAAGCATCTCCTTAATGAGAGAATGGGCTAAAGGCATCATTTAGTTGTTCAGCACTTGACCCGCTGGGATAACCTGAAGATAGTGTTCACTTTCGTACCGTTTCGGTTGGGTAGTTCCAGGTTCAAACCTGGGCTGGTTCGGACTTAGGAATGATAACTCCTTCTCCCTTCGCTTGGCACTCCCCATTAGGTTGGGTGGGAGATGCTGTCATACAGCTGAATATTGCTGTATGTCATAAGATGTCAAGCACTCATGCATTCCTGTTTAGGGCTTAGAGGATTCCAGAAACTTGAATCTTTTTCTTTTTCTCATCTGTCATTTAGGGATCCAGTAATTTGGGCTTAAGTAAGCAGTGAATTTGTATTTTTTAATATACTACATGCACTTCTTTCAGATTATGATTCAGATCCGTTTGGGTTAAATGACACAATACTGCAGAGCCCAATTGAAGACCAGCAGGTAACTTTGGACCAAATCCTTGAGAACGAAAACTTGTCTGCCACACCAGATGAAAACCCACAAGTCCTTGCTACCCTAGACAAAAACCCAGAAATCTGTGCCACTCCAGATGAAAACCAGGGAGCAGCTACCACTCCAAATGAGAACTTTCAAGTCATAGCCACTCCAAATGAGAACCGGGTAATGTCTGCCATCCCAGACGAAAGACCAAAAGTCAGCACCACTCCAGTGAAAAACCCAAAGGTCTGTGATACTCCAGACAAGAACCTGGAAGTCTGTGCCATTCCAGACAAGAACCTGGAAGTCTGTGCCATTCCAGACAGGAACCTGGAAGTTGGTGCCACTCCAAAGGAGAACCTGGAAGTCTGTGCCACTCTAGACGAGAGCCTGGAAGCCTGTGCCACTCCAGACGAGAACCTCAACGTCTCTGTCACTCCAGACGAGAACCCAAAAGCCCTTGCCACCCTAGACGAGAACCTGGAAACCTATCCCACTCCAGACAAGAACCTGGAAGCCTGTGCTACTCCAGATGAAAACCCACAAGCCCATATGACCTCAGACAAAGACCAGGGAGTTGTTGCCACTCCAGATGAGAATAGGAAAGTCTGTGCCACCCTAAATAAGAATCAGGAAGAGCCTACAACCCCAGATGGAATCTTGGAAGTTCCAGATGTATTAGGAGTGAGTTCTACCCTGAACGAGAACCAGAAAGTGCTTGCCACTCCGGACAACCTTGGTGTGGAGGAGAATTCATGTTCTGCACAATCAGATTGTTCTGCAGTCATACCTAACCTGGGTGTAAGTATATTTACATAATCATTGATTATAGGAGTCCTTGACTTTTTCCTTGATTTTTCTTTCTTAGCTACCATATTACTGTAAGCAATGGAATGGACAATTAAATACACTTTCTTTTGAGAATTAGGATTTGTTATTGCAATCAGGTTTTGAAAATCTAAATGTAAGAGTCCATTTTGGTATAAAACACAGATACATTATTATGGTTTACAACTTTTAGGTTTATTAACATGCAACATAACGGTCTTAGGATCTAGATCAAAACCTTGCTCTTTATATATTAAAACCTAGAAGATGTAATCCATAATAATGTGTCTGTATCTGAAGGTTGTACTATTTTTCCAGATACATAATTGTGAAATTCTTTGAAAAATTATTGCATCACTTTGATACATATGATGTTGACCTTTGCATGCATGGCATGTTTATCTTTTTTTCTTTTTTTTTTTCCTTTTTAAGCAATTTCTTCATCAAGCAAATATTGGAACAGTTGACATACAGCCTAAAAAAGGTCAGTCTTTAAAGCAGTTACATTATTTCTGTTTCTGTTTCCTCCTGCTTAATGCATTTTTTCTTGATGACTTGTTAGTTTTAACTTTGGTAATTCTCACTCCCCCAGACACTTAATTGATTGTTGCCTTATAAATTAGTATTCTTGATGTATCACCAAGCCTTAATTCTCATTTGTTCCATCCTTTCACTGCCATAAACCAACTGTTCTTGCTAGCCTCTCTTTAGCATCATTTAGTGGGCTGATCAAATCACTTTGATGGTTAATCTATCTATTTGTAAACTTGGTCTTGGAAACTGTATGTCAGAGCAGGTTTGTATTTCTCACATCACCGAGGCCTAGCTGTACAACATGATTTGTTTCCAGGCTTGTGTTGTTATGGCTAATGGTCTAACAGGTTAATCTGATGCTCGCCCAAAGTGAAATTTGGGAAACCTGTTACAAGTTACCCAAAGTCACACCAACAGTTGAATTTGTGTCTACCCAACCTGTTTTGGGATACCCTGCAAGATTTTGGATAACCTCTTATAGGTTACCTAAGAAAATGTTACAGCACATGCCTGTATTTCCATATTCAATATTCAAAATTTAAATCTTTTTGCCATTTTATTTTTTTAGTCTAATCTAGTAAATGCTGCATGTTAATCTGAGAAACTTATTTTGGGATCAGGTGCACACTTTACACATATCATATGTAACCCTTTTCCCAGCTTCAAAACGGCTGTCTGCTGGCCACCTTGAAATTATTTGTGTTCTGAAATCTCATAAAGTAGTTATTATACCAGATTTATTCTTTACACATGATTTCCCCTAAGATCTGGCTGTTCTTGGTGTGATATTCATGGCGCTGCCATCTGTAATTTTTTTTTGTGATCTGAAAGTTTCAGTAACTGCTTCCGAGTCTAGGATCATATTTTACTCATAACTTTCTCTTAGGGTATTTTTTCAGATTTGAACATTCAAAATGGCTGTGTGGCCACCGATTTGATGCTAGTCATCCTATAAACATTAAGTTTGAAAAACAGACAAAAAATCAATAAAAACTGAAGTCTTTTGTGGTTGATTTGTTAGCTCATATTGAAAGTGAATGATAACTGTAAACTCAAGAGCATTTCATTATCAGCTAGTTGCAGGTGCAGCACTCAGTGCCTGCCAAGTAGTCGAGAAAGGGCTAAGGTCTTTTCACCGGGGTCTCTAGTTTCCCCTCAGCACCGCTGTTAGTTAATACACTGTACCATCATACCATGGCAGAAATGTTAGTGAAGTATACAATACTTTTATACTACTTAGTATAATGTAGTTCATGTTAAGTGGTTCTCTGGTGTATAATCTTTTTTTGATATGCTTTTCTTTTAGATTTCATGTGTGTGATTTGTAACAAGCATTTTAAGAAACGAGGAGGTTTGACAACGCATATGAAAACACACAATACATTAAAAGGTATTATTGTACATTGTAGTTCTGTCTGATTTTTATTCTTCACTAAATGTATTCTATATAGATGAGGTTCTCAAGAAATCCACAGTTTTGCTTTTCTAAGGCGAAAACAGCTTTCGTGTTCTTTTATTCATATTTTTTTCTCATATTTTATTAGATTAGAATAATCTAATTCTAAAAAGAACTAAAGAATTAGATTTTAAAAGAAAGAAGGAAAGTTTGTACTAATTTTTATGGCAAAATTTGACTTTTTGCCAGTTTGGCTGTTGACCCTTTATAAAATTCCAGTTTATCATTACAAACATAATAATTTCTTTTTATGGTACTATACTACTATGGACGCACACAAGCTATTAAAGAATTAGTCATTTAGTTTGGAGGAAATGGTAATTTATTCCTGTAAAATACAAAGTGTCTGGTCAATCATGGTACACCATGTACGTTTTTTGTTAATCATTACCCAAACTACATGTAATGAACAAAGTTTGCACTGAAACTAAAAATAAATGATACTTTCCTCACTACAAAATAACCACGTTTTTACAGCTGGTGATACACCATGATGCTTTAAGTTGATGCCATGTGGATATAACATTAAGAATATGTTAAATTTTAATTTCCAGAAGTATTAAACATAATACAGTATTATATGTATTCTGTCTAAAATGATGGACCTTTCAGTTAAGACTATAACCCCTGTCAACTTGTCTTAAGTACTGCCTTTTCTTTTGTATATCTTTGACTGCCAGAGACTCACAATTACTAATGTGTACAGACCAGCCATAATAAGTAAATGACTATCCACAGACATATGTTATGCCTGCCTTTATGCAAAGATTTTTACATTTGACTGTTGTCTGAACAGCTTACATGTTGCTGGATTTCTAGATCTAAACATATCAGAATTACATTGATATATATATATATACTTTTTGTTTTCACAGCTGGAGTGAAGTATAAGAAGCCACCAAGACCTTGTCCATTCTGTGGAGTGATTCAGTCTCGCATGACTAGACATATTGAATTAAGACATTCACAAATCCCTGAGGTTTGTGAGGCGCTAAATCTTCCAAAAGGGTCTGCTGAACGTAACCAGATATTTAGCAACTTTAGGAAGAAAGGCATTCACCAGTATAATTTGAAACAAGCATCGATGGAAACACCCATGTATCTTTCAGAACGGTGCAATCAAACTGATCTAGTAGAGTGTTCAGGTTGCAAAGGTTTCTATGGGAGAAGACTTTTTTACAGACATAAAGAATCTTGTACAGGTGATTCAGTATTTTCCCCAGTTGCAGTTCACATGACCACAATTGCTGAAGATGATGGCTTTGCATGTGATATACTGTCCCATTTTCAGAGAAATGCAGTTGGTGACTTATGTCGTAATGATGAGACCATCAAGATAGTTGGAAGGAGACTGTTTCAGAAAAATCAGAGACGCGTTGATAAAACTATGGAAAGCAAAAAAGCAACTGCAGCAGATATGCGTCTACTTGCAAGATTATACTTGGCCTTTAAGGAGAAAATAAATTTCTGCTCTGTTAGTTCTGAAGATATGTTTATCAGAACCAACTTTCATGCACTTGAAGAAGCTATCGAATTTGTTACAAAACCAGATGGAGTTTTGAAATATGGAGTCAAAAATCAGGTGTACTATCTTCTAAAAAATTCATCTGAAATCATTATAGCCAACCACCTGTCGAAAGGGAATGATGCCAGAGCTGATGAGGTGGAAAAATTTCAGCGTCTTCTTAAACTGAACAAAGACCAAATATTTGGTGATGCAGCATATGCAATAAACCTAAGCAGGCAGGAAAACCTCAGATCCCCTGAACAAGAGGCGTCACAGGATGACATACAAAGACTTTCCAAGTACATTCAGACAACAATTGCCAATAATAAGTTTGTTTTTGGTCAACTTGGTCTGCATGGATTTGTGGAATTAAGAGATGCAGTTTGTGCCCGTCTTACCCTATTTAATGCACGCAGAGGAGGAGAGCCAAGTAGATTAAAACTTTCACAACTCAATGATGCATGGACAAACCGCTGGGTTGCCTCCAAAGAAGTAGAAAAACTTGAGAAATGGGAGCAAAAACTGTTCTCTGACCTTAAAATAGCTTACCAGCCCGGAAAGGGAAATCATTTAGTACCTGTTTTGATAACACAAGATTTGGTAGAACCACTCAAGCTGCTCAGCAATTTTGAAGTTAGAGGGCAAGCCACAGTTAACAAACAAAACATATATGTCTTTCCTATGACAGAGTCTTCTCTTAATCATGTTCATGGCTGGTACTCAATCAACAGAATGTGTATGTTGGCTGGTGTCCAAAATCCAGACCTGTTGACAGCCACAAAGCAACGGCATAGAATCAGCACAATATATTGTGCATTACAAGTCCCAGAAAGTGAGCGTCAGTTTTTTTACAAACATATGGGACACAGTGAAAAGGTAAACCAGGGTACATATCAGTATCCATTGCCTATCCTGGAAGTCACCAAGGTGGGGAGACATCTTCAAAATTTTGACAAAGGTAAAATTTCTGATATATGCTATTCTCTCACATTTGTCAGGATATGTGGCCAAATAGTTTGGTTGTCCACATAGTACTTGTTTTTGTAGAGTTTCAGTAAACCATGTAAAATGTTGTAGAACTTTTAGCTTTGGCCGACACTGTGCATACATCATTGGCAAATCATAAATGTGGGATGTGCTGAAGTGACAATGTACATTTCCAAGGAGGTTATTCTTTAAGTGAACTATACTGGTACTTACACGAAAGTGTGAAATGTTGCAACCCCAAAATGTATGGTTTGTGGTTTGTCATACGTGGATAACTAGAAACGTAATTTTTCTCTTTCTTTCATGCTTGAATAAGGTTTTAACAGATTGCAGGGCTGAGGCTGTTCAGAAAAATACATGTATTCATGTTTCTGGTAAGCCGACCGACCCTTAAATTTTTCACTAAATGTGAGTCTGCAACAATTTTTTATTTTTTTTTACTTTCTGTACCCTTGAAGTTGTCTACTTGCAAGATTATACTTGGCCTTTAAGGAGAATATAAATTTCTGCTCTGTTAGTTCTGAAGATATGTTTTATCAGAACCAATTTTCATGCACTTGAAGAAGCTATCAAATTTGTTATCGAAAATGTGCACATGTGAATACGACAAGAGGAGCTAATTGGCTATCAGTAAAAACAAAAATTGAAAGAAAAAAAAGCCTACCGACTCATCATTTTTCAAACTTGTTACCACAAACACAAATACTTTTCCGCACAAAAGAGTTAGGATTATATTCTGGTAGTAAAGTGTAGAAAAGTTTAAGTGACCTCATGATGCTTGCAATATGTGAAAGTGATTGTAACTTGCAGCAAACGACTTCCAGCAAAGATGAATATAGCATGTGACATTTGGTGTAAAAAGTATTCAGCAAATTTAGCATTAAAATAAAATATGTTCTGTTCATTTGAATTCTGTTCAATTCGGTCTTTGCATATTGTGATATTTAGCAACAGATTGACACGAAGTCATTACATGCAATTATACATAATTTTTCTTATCTTTGCTTATCTTATCTTAAACAGATAATTGGATTCCAAGAAGTACGTCCAGGTCTGAACTAGGCTTAAACATGTCAAGTGATGTTACTACTGGATGCACCTCAGCAGGTAAGTCTCTTTAAGAGGGCCTCTGTGGTCAAGTGATTAGCAAGCTGTGCCATTGCTTGTCTGTAGCCTCTTGTCAGTGTGGGGAGTTCAAGACCAGTGATTGCATGTGATTTCTGAGTTTGTATTCAGTCTTCAGAGAGGTATGTCAGCAACTTACTAATGGTCCCTGCATGCCAGCTTCCTCCCACAATAATGCTGGCTGCCGTTGTATAAGTGAAAGATTCTTCAGTACGGTGTTTAACCTCAATCCAACAAATAATTAAATGTATACAAGCGAAACATTTTAGAGCCTTAAACCATCACTCAAATACATAAGTAGAAATAAAAGAGATATTTATGTGTAATAACAAATCCAACACTTGCAGTTCTATTCAAGAATAGACAACATTAGGGGGACATTTCCCCACAAGTTGTATTTTCAGGGTTTTAATGGCCTCATTTACAGATAAATTACATCATGTACTGATAACTTTTGTCATGCATTGGAAAAACAGGACAATAGGTAAGCTTATTGTTGATAATAGTGAACATTCAATTTTCCCTGTCACCCAAAGGTCAAACAGGGATAATGCTAATATACATCCCCATAATTAGGCGACAATGTGTATACATATATGTTGCCTGATGGTTTGTGTTATTAGGTCTTTGTTGCAACATACAACCGTTTGGTTACATATACTGTCACTTAAAGGTAGCATAATTATATAATAACTACAACCATATGGCAACATATAGATTGAGGATAAGATGTTGTCTTAAAAACAGAATATATTTCTCTTTTCAAGGTAATTTTTAAGGCACTTCATCTATAAGTAGCAAATATACAGGCATCAACTTAAAATACAACCATCTGGTACTTGTACTAACAAAATTGTTCATTTGACAAGCGTACATGGCCAACTAATAATCATGCCACCTTTTAAGTTGTTTGTCTGTTTGTAACCACATTTGTGTTATTGTCAATGCTCAGTAAATATTAGGACTCCTATTTCACATACATACAGACAAAAACAGAAATGCAAAAATGTAACTGATTTTACTCCCTAAATCTTTTAGTCGATTCCCAGCCTAAAAACCAGCAGCCCATCTTCTCTAGCCAAGGGTTTTATATCCGAGCAACTCTGCATTACAACCCTTGGCGGATAACTCAGGTATAAGGGGACTCTGCTTCCAAGCCATTGATTGGATGCGTGGGAACTGCTACGCATCCTATCAGATATTTCAAACTTGTTTGGGGTATTCAACCAACTCAGTGAAATTATTTGATATGTACCTACCGCTACAGACACCAAATCACCGTATATATGCCAACACTGCTATACAAAGTTAAACAAACTGTCA